>APFE030525292.1:32862-97683 GCA_000404065.3 Pinus taeda
TGAGGGGGCGGGGTGGGGGGGGGTGGCGGTCGCTTGCGATTGTTGTTAACTGTCGATCTAGCACCTGATGATCGTTCACAAGGTTTAAAAAGTGCCTAGTGACTCAATAGTGAATGGTAGCTAGTCGTGGGGTTCCTGATGGAACCATGACCAAATTAGCTAATCTCTCACCATTGCTCATACTAATCTTACCATGCATAAGATCGTGGTGGTGGGAAGTGGCTAGACCACATAGTTCCACATGTTGGTACCTCCATTGGATTGGCTCCTTCCCTCTAATGTAATTTGTTTCAGGGTTTACATGCAAAGGTTTGTGGCGATGGCCCAACCACATGGTTCCATAGCGGGAACCTTGTTTGGATCAACTCGATCTTTTTCAACATGCTCGGTTAATAAGGTTAATAAAGCACTAAGGATCTCAATGGTGATGATGGATGATGATAGGGTTCCATGTTGGAACCATGGCCAGATCAGAAAATTAATTGTTAGTGCGCCCAATTCAAGGTTTACAATGCTAAAAATGGGCCTTGGTGGTAAGCGATGGGTGGTGGTAGGGTTCCATTCTGGAACCATTGCTGGATTGACCCACACTCAATTTGCATTGCTTGTTAGAAAAGTTAGCAAGGCATAAGGCTGTTGGCAGTAGCTAGTAGCTTATTGCTAGTGAAACCACAACCATGTTAACATGTAGCTATAGACAACTGGGAAGCAACCACCCTCTATCATCTCCCTATTAGAGCACCCATACACAGGCCCAAGGCCTAATTAGACCCAAATCATTAGCCATTCTTGGATTCACAGTGAAGTTGACCTTTCAAGCATTCAACATCATTCAGAGACATATATAAGCTCATTCCACACATAAGCAATTCATGAAGCATCTTAGATTATGATTTGGACATATGAGATAGTCTATAAAACTTGAACATAATGATGAGTCCTAGGTAGTATGGCATAGACATACAAACATCTTGTAAACCATAAAAATGGCAATAATCTACACAACTCATAGTCCAATATACATGAACATTATACTTGTTTGAGTATGGTTAATGATGGTTGGAAATTGAAGGAGGGACTTCACTTCCAACCAACCATAGGTTAGCTACTCTACAATATTTCTGGCAGTTGACCAACCACGAGACAAACCCACAATTTGAGGGGTTGCTTGCTCAGGGTATTCACGCTGAAGGCTTGAATAGACACTCAAGTGGTGGAGTCCACTGTTCTAGTGGCTTATCCACTGTTGTTTAGACATAAGAACCATAGTAACCCACTCACCTATCTAAGCCTCCTACTGACCACTCAAGCATAAACACATAACCCAGTGGCCTCAACACAATGATAAAGGGAATGCCACCCAAATCTATGAGCATAGGGCTTAGTCACAAACTCCAACACTGTTCAATATTCTTTGGTGTAGCTCCAGTAGCTTGGTGCACTCAATAACCTACTTCTATGGGATTCTCTACTCCCCTCGTCGCATCCTCATCCATTGTAATTTTTGTTGTGTCTTCCTCCTCTTTAGCAATGCTTTTCTCTTATGACTTTTGTGTGTTTCCCAAAAAAACAAAACTCCCCTAGCTCTTCTATCTACTCATTTCATGTATCTAAGAGAAAAAATGCTCTTTGTTGACTGTCCTCTCTATGTGAGCATCTCTTTTTCCCAGGAAGTGGTCATTGAAGTGGCTCCAATGGTTCAAATCAACCTCTTGTCAACTGAACTCAGTTTTTTGGTGGCTTCAGGAATTCAATGTGGTTGGCTTAGGGCTTGTTTATGGCACGCATTAGGTTTTCCTCCAGATTAGCTGACCATATTCATATTAGGGGATTCAATTTCCCTGTAATTGGTAGCTTTAATTTCAAGGAATGCAAGAAAGCAAACAAGTTTCCCTTAGGCTATGGATCTATAAGGCAATCCTCTCCTTCAATTGTCCATAAATTTTAATTAATTTATAATATATGTTACAACACATTGTCTCAGTCAATTATGGCTTCCACATTGTTATTCGCAATTATATTTACAAATAATGGGGATAAAGGGTCGTTACAAACCCCACCCCCTTAGAGGAACACAATCCTTGGTGTTCTATAAATAAAGAACATAAACAAAAACTAAGCTTTATAGTTACAACTCTTACATCATCGACTTTTTCCATGCCCTGCGTTTCCATTTCATTCATTATCGGTGGTCTAGTCACCTTTAGACTATATGAAATTCCAACTTATTCCTTCCTAGTTGTTTATTGCTTCTCAAGGCTTCCATAGGGAACAGATCTAGTTGATTTTCTTTATTGGACACACCCAATACATTGATTATCCTAATGAGTATGTAAATGACTCTATGAAAACTAGCTCATTCAATTCTCCTCTTCCTAGAAGTCACACACCTTCAATGTTCAGGGATCCCCTTTTTTGTGCCCTTAGTCCCTCCAGTGATCCACCCCTTAGTAAGGCTTCCTCGCACAAGAAGAGTATTGATGGAGTCTTATAGCCAAGGAATCCCTTTGGCTTGCTCTAATAACACAACACATCTATCATGACATAACTCATGGTGATTAGTGCATATCATGGGGTTCCATTGTCACCACAATGGCATAGTCCCTAGGATCTTCAACTCCATTACGCTTCCACTGGGCTATTTTGATATCACTTGATAGTCAACATCATTTATTCTTGTTCAATAGTTCATTAGCTCACCTATGTCACAACCATACATTTCACATGTGATTAATCATAATAATCAAATTAAGTCAAAATTTCAATGGGCAATGATTTAAAATGATACTTATCTTTATGATTATTCCTTACCACCATAAGTAACAAGTTCAACTCACTATCTACATTGGGCATGACCTCTTGTGCTCACATTCCAATGTGTGAGTGATGAATTTTTCTCCCATCATTTATTCACCCTTTCAAGCCCATGAAAACCCCATTCCATGTAGTTTACCTATCTAAGGGTTTTCTTACATGGCCCCCGATCGATTATTCACCCTTTCGAGCCCAAGAAACCATAATTCTAGGAATTCTACTTGTTTGAGGGTTTTCCTCCATGGGCCCCTATCAATTATTTACCCTTTCAAGCCCAGACAACCCCCATTTTGAGCAACCTAATTGGCTAGGGATTTTCCTGCATGGGCTCCCATCAATTACTCACCCTTCCAAGACTAGGTAGCCCCCATTCCAAGCAGTCTACATGTCCATGGTTTTTTTTGCATGGGGTTATTGTTATAGTCTTATATCCAAGTGATGTTCTGGCATTCTCTATTATATTGTGCATGGAGTCTTATATCCAAGTTGATGTTTAGCTTTCTCCATTACATTGCTCGTGGAGTCTTACAGTCAAGGTACCATTTATGACTTTCTCCCAATGAGATAATCAAAGTGTCACATGGCTACAATCTCACTACAATGGTCTTGTTCCTGGGTTCCTTGCTCCATAATTTCCTTGTATCATAACATTCAGTTACCATGATATAATACTTCAAAAAAAAATTAATCTGGAATTTTAATTGCCCAAATGTGCTTCATTCAAAAGCTAGATCTCATAAACATGAGACTTTTAGTCATGATTTTGGGCTCCCTTGTAGGTGGTGGTATTTTTTCATAATGGATTTAGTCTCACACCACATTCCAATATTCTAGTTGCAATCTAATGTTTTAATCAACCAAACAACTATCAATGTTTATACTACAATCTTTTAATTGCAAAAATTCACAACAAGTCGTGAAGTAATCTCATAATTATTAGACACATAACAATTCTATCACCTATAACTAATTTCAAATAGATTGAAATGAAATTATCATTTCATAATATATGTGCATCAAATTCATTCTAAGCATTTCATAATGCAATCAAACTTCTATTCTAACAGTCCAAAGAGTCAAAACTCAAAGATGAATATCTTTAAATTCATGGGAATTTTAGTTCTCCATCTTTTTTTGAAGGTGTTACAAAGGTCCTAGAAATATTTTCAAACTAAAGGCTCTTTGCCTTAGCCATACCCCTTCTCGGGTATCCATGCAATACATGCATTGATTTTGAAACAAAAGATACCTTGTTCATTTGAAGGGAATTCTTACTTTTCTTTATATTTTTACCTTTGTTTGTTGCTTGCCTTACTTACTTGGTTACCATAACAAGCATTCTTAGCTGAAGTATTTTCAAGGAGTCCAGCTAGATTTCAGCATACCCATTTTTGCAATATTCAACAGTCCCTAAAATGATCTCAACCTCACATTATAGTCGCAACTCTATCAATTCAATTGTTTACAATTTTCCATGAAACTTCATAAAGGGAATTTGCATTAGGTATCAAATTTACATGTTTAAACAATGTATTTATTCATATACACAAACATGTGCATATACATTATGGCATTCATGTGCCATACATGCACATAATCTATATTATTCATATGTTGTTCGGTTTAGATTTAACTTTCAGCCTTTGTTGTTTTCAATTTTTGATCCAAATTTATGAAGGAAAAAAATGAAATACATGTTTAAATAGAAAACAAAGATACAATGAAAGAACATAACTTCAATTAATTAATAACAAGTACTAAAAATTGTTTACATGCAGAATGGAACAAACTAGTTCAAGTGATGGTAGTTTATCCCTGAGAAGAGATGTGATGGCTACTTGCCTTTTGAACTGTGTTACAATGAGGTTCGAAGGCATTTTTATTATTAAGAAACAAAGGAAAACCCTAAACATCCAAAAACCTAGCCGTAAGAGATGAAGCACAAAAATTTTGTGGGCCCCATTGGGGTAATTTGGATCGCTAATTTCCCGGGGTCGTAACTTTAGCATACGATCTTTGTTTGGTTATCATAATACCCTGTTTCGAAAATTTGCATTAGGAGGAAAAAAATAATCCATGAAACAAATTTTGGCACTTTTTTGGTCTCTCCTTTTTTTCAGAAAACATATTTTTGGACCTCAAAACAACTCCGAAAGTTTAGGACCCGAAAAAATGCCAAAATAGTAACTATGCTAGAAATTAGGAAATTGAAAGGAAATAGTGTTGAGGGTCCAAGCGGAATAGGCGAGTGGCCACCAATATCCACTAGGATCAATTACCCCCCCCAGGAAGTAATGGTCCCCATTGCATTGAGTATTTGCATGAGATGGGGAAGCTTCTACTGAACTTGGTCCCTAGCCACTTGCCTTACTACAGGAGTTGTCCGACTTTGGAAACCCGATACATTTGTATCCTCTGTTGGAAAGTGTACTTAATCTGTGTGTCCATGATCCGATTATTCATGTTCTATTCAATGCAATCAAGGTTGAGCCATGTTGGTGTCAGTTGCTTAGCAATATTTGATGTGTCCAACAATGGTGTGAAGTATGGCCAAAGGCGGTCCGCATTGAACATTGGCTGCAGGCCAAGGAATGGGGGAATGCTGAGCTCAAAAGCATTGTCTCCCATAGCCTTGGTGATGGTGTAAGTCCTGTATCAGAGTGGTTGAAGCTTTTGATGGGTGATGACAAGGTTTTTTTCTACAAATGAAACCACACTTTGTCACCCACCTGAAACTTATGTGGCACCTAATGTTGATCACATCGTTGTTTGTAATTAGAATTGGATTTATCTAGGATATCATGGACCTACTGGTAGATTTGTTGGATTCATTCAATAAATTTGGTTGCTTTATAAACTTCAGATAGAACATGTGTATATTCTACCTATGTAGTCGCAAGAGGCATTGTGACATCAATGGGACACAACGGTTGAAATACGATGCCCACTTGAAAGGTGTTGTGTCCAGTCGTGTTGTGGAGAACTTTGTTATAACTATATTTCACATAGGGAAGACTCTCGTCCCATGTTCGTGGATGCTTGTAGTTCTACATGCGTAGTATGTGCACTATCATCCTGTTGACAACCTCTGTCTGGTCACTAGTTTGCAGATGGAATGCAATCGACTTGGTGATTTTAGTGTTCAATAATGACTAGAAGATTCACCATAATGTGCTCAGGAACCTGCTATCCTCATATAATATAATGTTCTATGGAATCCAAAAATGGACCCACACTCATTCAAAGAAGAGTTTTCCAGTGTCTTCTGTTGTGATGTTCTTCTTGCAGGCCATCAATATAGACATCTTATAAAATCTATCAATGAACAAAAATACACAGTCATTACTATGCTTGGTAGAAGGGAGGCGAGAAATGTAGTCCATGGAGATTGATTCCCAAGGTTGGCTAGGAGTAGGTAGAGGAGTGTACATGCCTTATTTCTTAATGGTTGGCTTGGATATGGCATAGGTTGTGCACAATATGATATATTTTCCAACATCCTATTGAAGTTTTGGTCAATAAAAATATTTCTATAGTCTTACCATTATCTTCTTGACACCAAAGTGTCCTGTGACCCTATTGTAATGCACCTCCTAAATCAGCTTCGCACATTCGCTTGAAGGAACACAAAGATGTCCCAAATAGCACAATAGTCCATCCTAAAGGTGGAACTCTGGAATTGGATTTCCATCCATCAGTGTCTTGTAGGTGGCAACAAACTCCGAGTCACTTTCATATAGCGATGGTCATCCAGAGGTCTTGTGCTCGCAAGAGTTGAGAACTATACTCAGTTCCATAATCAAGGGTCGACTGAGGCAGTTTGCAACATGTTTGAGCTTACCTTCTTGTACTTTATGTTTAAATGGAATTCTTGTAGGTGTGTGGAGCATTGATGATGACGATTGTTCTGCAACTTCCTTGCATTTACATAAATTGAAGAGGCCACTGATTTGTGTGGATGATCATCTCCTTCCCCAATATATAATACTTCCATTACTAACAGGCCTGCACGATAGAGTACATATCCTTATCATAGGTGGGGTATCTACGATTAGTATCAGAGAGTGTATCCCAGTGTTAGGCCATCAGGTGCCCTTTTTGAGTGAGTATCACACCAATAACATAATATGAGGCATTTGTCTCAATTTGAAATGGCTATTGTAGGTTTGGAAAGGTGAGGACTAGTGCATAGAAAAGGTGGTGTTTTAGTTCAATGAATGCCCTTTGTTGTGCCTCGAACCAAAAAAGCTTCAATTTTTGTTATGCCCTTGGTAACTTGACTTAATGGCCAAGTAATATGAGATAATCCCAACACGAATCTCCGGTATAAATTAACAAGGCCCAAGAATCCGTGAAGCTCTGTCATAGTCATCAGGGCTAGCCAATCCCGAATGACTTGGATCTTAGCTGGATCCACATGCACACCTTTCTCATCAATTATGTAGCCCAAATATTTGACCTGGTCCATGCCAAAGGATCACTTCCTTAGGTGGGAACATAGCTTGTGTTACTGTAGGGTTTGAAGGACTTGCCAAATATGTTGCAAGTGCTCTGCCAAATCTTGCTGAATATGAGGATGGCATCCAAATATACAACCATGAAAGAGTTGGTGAAAGGTCGCAATATATCATCCATTAACCTCGTAAAAGTTGCAGGGAATTTTTTCAACCCAAAGGGCATGACCAACCACTCAAAAAGTCCCTCCTTGGATTTGATGGTGGTCTTCCATACATCTGTGGGCTCTATTGGAACTTGGTGATATCCAAACTTCAAATCAATCTTGTTAAAGTAATTTTCATCCTTGATTTGGTCAAGAAGGTCATCAATCCATGGGATTGGATACCAATTCTTGACAATGATTTTATTTAGTGCCTGATAATCAATGAAGAGTCTCCATGTCCCATCTTTTTCTATAAAAGTACAGTTGGGCTCCCACAAGGTGAGGAGCTTGGTCATATATGCCATTTTTTTGTAGCTCCTGGATTTTCCACTTGATTTCCTCATTTTCCATAAGAGAGTATAAATATATTGGCCCATTGGGTATAGGAGTTTCGGGAGTTAGGAGTGCTTCACCTGATAGTAGAAGGGTACTCCCATGGGTGAGGAGAAGATGTCCTTGTATTCTTCCACGACCTTATCAACTTGTTTTTTCTACATGGAGGGACCCTTTCCAGGGGTCATGGATGTGGCCACAATATTCCCCTTACTCTGAGAATGAATTAGAAAGAAAATAAATTTCCCAGTCTAGGAGATGATCTTACTACATTGCTTAGCAGAGATTAAAGAGATGACAGTAGGCGAGGCTGCCTCTAGTATCTTATATAATTTCCTACCCAAAGTAATAATAACAGTGCGAGGCCTAAACTAATACATAACATGACACTTCCAAAAATATGGTTGGCCTAATAAAACATCACAAACTTCAAGAGGAGCAACATCACACAGTACCTCATCCGTGAAGGGCTTGACGTTGTAGGGAAGGTGACACTACTAGTTAACACGAAGATTTTATCCTTAGTAGAGCCTCTCGATGGTATATGGTTATGGGTGTAGTGTGTTCAGTAGGCCTAATTGCTTAATGACCTCTGCTAAGATGAGGTTCTTTTGGATCCTATTATTGACAATGAACTATAGCGGAGAACCATTCACCCACATTTGTGAGTGGAAGAGACGATCCCCATCCTTTGGATTTTTGGGCTCATCCTTCTGGACCTTGGTGGTGGAAATGGTGGCACTGGGTTCTGCATCAATAATATTCTTTCCCTTGTCGATTTCTAGCTCAAAATGAAAACATGCATCAGACTCTGAAGCTTTTAGCTCAGCCACCAATCACTACTTGGCATGACACTCATTTGTGTTGTGGGTGGGGCTCTTGTGGAATTCACACCACTTTCTAGTGTCCTTCTTCATCTTTGTGGTGCCATTCTTTGCTTGTGGCTTCGATGGGTTGTCATAAGTTGTTTCTCCTTTGCTCTATCCTTTGTTTTGCGGTTTTAGGGTGCTCTTGCCTTGCTTCGGATTTGCAGATCCAAAGTCACGTTTCTTTTGTTTAAATTTTTGTTCAATCTTGGCAGCATATCGATATGTTGCACCAGGCGAGGAGATATCCAGGAACTTCATTCCTTCCTAAATGTATTTGTGTAGACATTTGCAGTACTTGAGCCCCAAATGTCTCTCAAATTATTTTATACCCAATTTCATGCGTATATTATGAAAAGTATTTGTGATCTCATAGACATCTTCATCCCTTTGTTGTAGTAGTGTGGTCCATTATATGTAATTTTCGTCATAGCTCCCCACAAGGTAAGAATGTTCCTTGACTTCATCTCCAAAAGAGTTCCAAGAGGGTGTGAATATAAATAGAGAAGGTTCCTTGACCCTTTTCTTACAGTAAGTTTCCCACTAGTCCTTGACATGGGGGGCAACCTTAAGGAGTGGAAAACTAATATTTTCCCTATCGGAGAAACTATGGACCGAAAAATAACCTTCCAGCAGATTTAACCATTTATCTACAAAATGTGCATCCATATCACCTTTGAATATAGGGATATCGAAGTTAACTTGTACCCTGAAGTGGGTGGTGCCTCCAAAGTGACTATTGGATGAAGATGTGTCACATGTTGGCAACTGCCGAAGGATCTGGTAAAATGTGTCCATCATCTCATTCCTTTGTTGCTCGAGGGCTTCTTTGAGAAAAAATTTAATAGGATCTCTTACTCCCTCGTATTTCTTTTCTTCCACCATGGGAGGCCATCAGTGTCAGTGAGGATGGTCTTGCAAGGGCTCAACCAGTTAAAGTCCCAACTCCTTATACCCCTACTTCATTGGGGACATGCATAGAAATAGAAAAAGAGTAGAATTCTCTAATACCACTAAGCCATATTTATGAAGGAATGAAATGAAATACAAATTTAAACTAAACACAAACATACAACGAAATAGTAGAACTTCAATTAATTAATAACAAGTACTAAAAATTGTTTACATGTAGAATGGAGCAAACTAGCTCAGGTGATGGCAACTTATCTCTAAGAAGAGATGTGATGGCTACATGCATTATGAACTATGTTACAATGAGGCTTGAAGGCCTTTTTATTATTGAGAAAAAACGGAAAACCTTAAACATCCAAAAATATAACACTAGGAGATGAAGCGCCAAAATTTTGTGGGCCCCATTGAGGTAAGTTGGACTGTCAACTTCTCGAGGTTGTAACTTTGGCATATGATCTCTGTTTGGCTATCATAATACCTCATTTTGAAGATCCACATGAGGAGGAAAAAAAATAAATTGTCAAACAAATTATGGCACTTTTCTGGTCTCTCCATTTTCCTAGAAAAAGTCTTTTTCTACCTCAAAATTTTAGGTTTTAACCCTGTACAGAAATTACCTGCATACGAATTATAAAAATGCTAAATGAACAATGGAGAGAGCATAAAACATAAAACAAATATACACAGAGACTTTCCCTTGGATCCCAAAACCGAGACTACCAGATTGATTTTTCATTATGTTCATTTCAATATATATATATATATATATATATATATAATATTATATATATATATATATAATATAAGCATCCATAAACCTCAATCCATTAACTATGATTAAGAACATAACCATTATTCCCTTGACCGGATCTACAAATACCATGGATAGAAACCATCATGCCAAAATATGTTGTGAAATCCATGCAAAAAACCATAAGTAGGTTCGTCCACCTAATATAGGTCAAATATATATATATATATATATATATATATATATATTATATATATATATTATTTTTTTTTTCGAAGGCACTGCCTACTAACCCTATGCATTGGGGGCTACCACCCCCTTACATACCCCCAACAGGGGGGGCAGCCAGCCCACCTATGACACCCCAATAATGCGCCACACGTGGGGTAGTCTTGGAAAGAATATGACACAACCCAACATTCTCCCACTTGTTGTTTTCTTTCCACATGGGGCCATATGAGAGCTTAGTCGTTGATCCAAGCCTGCAAAACCCATTGTTTCTCTACACCAAGAGAACTTCTCAATGCTCACAAAATCTTTAAATGCATATGTAGTATTCTTCAAAGTGTCCACCTTTACCAGCAACACCTTTTTTTCCTAAACCATATCCCTCACAAGGTGATACTGAACATCAATGTGCTTTTTCTTTGAATGATAAGAAGAGTTCTTTGCCAAGCAAATTGCACTTTGCTTGTCACAACCTATCCTTATAGCTCGTTGTACTAACCCCATACTTGAACACAATATCTGCAACCAAATTTCTTCCTTGCTTGCATGAGTGGTTGCCATGTATTTTGCCACTGTATTTGAAAGTGTCACTACAGGTTGTCTCTTACTCATCCAACTGTTAGGTCCCTATAATACTAGTGATTACCCGATTACTATTGTCATTGCAGCCCTTATTGTTATTTTTTTGCCCCTATTTTCCCCATGTTGTTATTATTGTGCTCCATAGAAGCCCACTATTGTTATTGTTGTGCCCTTATATTATTATTGTTATGTCGACTTGATTATATTATAACTCCTTAGACTCCTATATATAGAAAGGAGGTTTTTTCATTTGTACCATCCAAGAGTTATTCATTTGTGTAATGTAAAGGAGGTTTCTCCCTCGAAGAGGCTAATTTTGAAGTCATTGATCTATCTTTTCTTCTATTTTGTGCGCTGGTTACATAACATTTGGTATTGGAGCTTTAGATTCTAGGGTTTCGCTGTTCCAAACAGGTCATCGTGGCATTTTCGCAATAAATTTTTATCTAAGAAGTTTCAAAACAAATAAAAAATCCATTTGAGCCAAAATATTTCTGAACCTCAAGTCAAATTTCAAATCTTTCTCGCTATATTTTCAGAGATATGATCTGAGGAAGTTAGGGTTTTTGCAAGCTCCAGAATTCCATCTCAAACTGGTCATCATGGAATTTTAGCTATAATTTTTTTCTACGAAGGTTCAGAATCTGAAATTAAAACCCATTTGATACAAAATCATGGTGAAGCTCGAGCCCTAATTTCATATCTTGTTTCGCTATATTTTAGGAGATATAGTCAAAGAGATTTAGGGTTTTTGCAGGCTCCTGAATTACATCCCAAATAGGTGATCTTGGGAAAATAATCATAACTTTCTCTTTGAGCATCAGATTGAAATTTTGTAAGAAGTTACAAAAATAAGATAGAATTTAGTTTTTTGTGTATCAGTTTCAGGTCCTAAGTCAAAACAATGACATGTGGCACTTATTACAAGTTCGCTCTATTGAACTAGTCTATAATCAGGCCATCGTGGGAGATTTGGCATAATGCTTCCTTGAAGAATAAAATCTTGATCAGACTTGTGGGGTTGGAAAGAGGGCTCAAAGGGCTACCACAAGACATAATTTTAGACCTTGGAGATCCAAAATTATAGAGATACAATAGATTCAATATCAAGCTCTTACAAAGTGAAAAAATGTGTGTAGTTTTTTTAAAATTTTGCATAAGTTTGGTTTGAAAAAATAGTTTAAAGGAATTCAAAGGGCATAGTGAATAAATATTATCATTAATTGATGCCCTAGAAAAGAAAATGGAAACACCTAGTAAGAAACCTAAAAGCTCTAGCATGACTCATGAAGAAGAGGAAGAAATGCAACATGATATATCAAAATTATGAGACCAAGTGCAACAAAATTCACTCTCACAAAAAGTAACAGAAGCTAAGATGGATAGTTTAAAGAAAGGCGTGGAAGTTAAGATGGATGGTTTAAAGAAAGGCATGGAAGCTAATATGGATGGTATAGAAGAAAAACTTAAAGGCAACATGGAAAATTTGAAGATAGGCATGGAAGCTAAGATGGATGGTATAGAAGAAAAACTTAAAGGCAACATGGAAGATTTGAAGATATACTTGACAAATTTGCTACAAGAAATGCTTACTAATGGTGAAAGGGTAGTAAGGAAACTCATGAGGAGAACAAAAGAAATGTTAATCATGATTTCATAGCCTCTAATGGTGGATTGAAGACCCACCATGTTCCAAAGATCGATATGAGGAAGTTTGATGGCAAGGATCCCATAACATGGATACTACAGATGGAGCAATATTTCGATCTCCATAATGTGAAAAACACACAAAAGGTACGCATTGCAACTTTATATTTGGAACCAAATCAGTTTGTATGGTATTGATGGGTTTGCTCTAGTAAACAAATTGTCACTTGAGAAATTTTTATGGAAGAAATGATAGCACGTTATGAGGATACAAAAATCAACACTTCTTTTAGCCAATTGATCAATATCAAACAAAAGGGTTCAATGATGGAGCACATTGAGGACTTCCAAAAACTGAATATATGGGTAAAAGATATTCTAGAGGAGCATAGGATTTATGTGTTCATAGGGATTTTAAAGGATAACATCCAACATGAGGTTCGCCTTTGGGAACCTGATTCACTGGAGAAGGCATTCAGGTTGGCAAGAAAAATCGAAAGCCAAATTATGGCAACAAGGAAGCCTACCACTCACAACTATAAATATGGAAGTGTTGTTTCCCCTAGCCTTCCACAACCTACAATGACACTGCAACAATTGGAAGAAAAAGGAGCAAAAGGGCTTTGTTACAGTTGTGATATCAAATACACTAAAGGTCATAAGTGTGCTGAGAAGAAATTATTTTACATAGATTGTGAAGAAGAGGAAGAAAAGGAACAAGAAGCATCAAAAGAAGAGGATATACACCAAGAAAAAAATATAGATAAAGAAGAAATGAATCTTACCATATCTTGTAATGCATTGGCCATAATTACCACTCCTCAAACTATCAAGACAGAAAGACATGTCAAGAAGAAAAAGGTAACAGTGTTGATTGATTCAGGAAGTACACATAATTTTATTCATTGTAAGATAGATAGCAAGGAACTGAATTGCTTCCTATATCCAGCACCAGAGTGTCAAGTGATGATTGCAAGTGGAGGAACCATAAATTGCTTTGGAAGGTGCCACAATATCAAGCTATCCATGGGAGAATATGTATTGAATAGTCCAATGCTTTCCATTCCAATGGGTGGTGTTGATGTTGTAATAAGAGTCCAATGGCTACAATCTTTGGGTACAATAGCTTTTAATTTTCAAGAACTTTTCATGAAATTTTCTTCAGAAGGAAAGGAATTTGAATTAAGGGGTATCACAGGGAAACTGAGAAAGATAATCAACTCTAACATAATGAAAAATATTCTAAAGAAAGAACGACAAGGCATAATTGCAAAATTATGTTCACTAGAGGTTCCCACATAGAAATCATCTATTTCTCCATATCTCCAAAAAGTCTTGGACAATCATTCCAAGGTATTTAAGACTCCTAAAGGCCTCCCACCTATTCGTGATCATGATCATGCTAGTCATTTGATTCCAAGAAGTGTTCCTCCAAACATCAGGCCTTACAGATATCCCTATACCGAAAAGAGTGAAATTGAATGTATGGTTGCACAAATGCTAGAGGTTGGTATAATTCAACCTAGTCAAAGTTCTTGCTATGCTCGAGTAGTATTGGTGCACAAGAAGGATGGGTCATGGTGCATGTGTCCGGATTATAGGGAGCTCAACAAGCTCACTATTAAAGATAAATTTCCCATTCTTGTCATTGATGAATTATTGGATGAATTGAATGGATCAATTTACTTCACCAAGTTGGATATTTGTTCAATATATCACCAAATTAGAATGAAGACTGAAGACATTCTGAAAGAAACATTTAGAACTCATGAGGGTCATTATGAAATTTTGGTCATGCCTTTTGGCCTTACCAATGAACCTTCTACATTTCAAGGTTTAATGAATTCCATTTTCAAACCCTCTCTTAGAAAATTTGTGTTAGTATTTTTTGATGATATACTAATCTACAACAAGTCTTGGAGGGTTCATGTTCAACATGTTGACAGGGTGCTCAAACTATTGGAGGAGAAACAATTATATGCAAAAAGATCCAAATGTTTCTTTGGAGTATAAGAGGTGGAATATATGGGTCATACTGTATCTCATGAAGGTGTGAAGGTAGACCCTAGCAAAATTAAAGCCATTAAGGAATGGAAAATCCCCACATCCATAAAGCATATGCGAGGATTTATCGGGTTGACATGGTATTATCACAAGTTTGTTAAGAATTATGGGCGAATAGTAGCACCTTTAACAACATTATTGAAGAAAGATGCATTTTCATGGACTCCAGAAGAAAAAAAGGCCTTTGAACATATTAAAGAGGCAATGTGCCAAACATTGGTCTTAGTTATGTTAGACTTCACAAAAACCTTTATTGTTGAATGTGATGCCTCAAGAAATGGAATTGGTATTGGTTTTTGCAAGAAGAAAGACCCATTTCTTTCTAAAGGCATCTAATCAAAGGAAAATATTTACACAAAGCTATTTATGAGAAGGAAATGTTGGAAATACTACATGCACTTAAGAAGCGACAACCCTACCTAATGGGGAGACACTTCAAGGTCAAAAAGGATCATGATAGTCTTAAATACTTTTTAGAACAAAGATTATCTTCAGAAGAGCAGAAAAAATGAGTCACAAAGATGTTAGGTTATGACTTTGAAATCATCTACAAAAGGGAAGAAAAATGTTGTAGCAGATGCACTCTCAAGAAAGGATGAGGATGTGGAAACAAGGGATAAATGAAGCAAGGGATGAATGGAAGAATAATGAATAAGTTTGGGCACTAATTCAAAAGTTACAACAAGATCCCAGTACATATGATACATTTAGCTGGAAAAATGATTTATTATGGTACAAAGATCGCTTATACCTATGTAAGAATTCCCAACTCAAACAAAATGTTCTTATGGAATTGCACACCTCTCCCTTTGGAAGGAACTCAGGATTTTTAAAAACTTACCATAGGGTTAAGAAGGAATTTTTTGGGATAGCCTTAAATGAGATATTCAAGAGTTTGTGGTGGAATGTTTGGTTTGCCAACAAAATAAAATGAAAACAATTAAGACCCCAGGTCTATTATGACCTTTATCCATTCCAAGACAACGCTGGGAGGAGGTTTCAATGGATTTTATCACATGCTTACCCTAGTTCGAAGGAAAGAGTGTCACCATGGTGGTAGTTGAATGACTTACCAAGTATGCACACTTTTGTGCATTATCACATCCATTTAAATCCATTACAATTTATACTGCATTTATGGAAAAAATTCAGAATCTACATGGAAACCCAAAGATTATTGTAAGCGAAAGAGATCCAATTTTCACTGGAAATTTTTGGACATAATTATTTTCTTGTCTTGGTACTCAGTTAGCTCATAGCTCATTTTATCATCCTCAATCTGATGGGAAAAATAATATAGTAAACACATGTTTGGAAGGATATCTTCGTTGTTTTGTATCTGATAAACAGACACAATGGGTCAAATGGTTGCCTTTGGCTGAATGGTGGTATAACACTTCCTTCCATATTGCAGAAAACATGACCCCATTTATAACACTTTATGGATATCACCCACCATCCATCACATCATATTTAAGAGAAAATTCTAAGGTTCTAGCAGTGTAAGATCACATCAAGCATCAACAAAAAGTTCTTCAACTCTTAAAGGATAACCTCACTTTGGCACATAATAGAATGAAACAACAGGCATATCAACATTGCAACAAAAGAATTTTTGATGTAGGTGGCTGGGTATTCCTATGACTACAACCATATAAACAAATGTCCCTCAAGAAAGCTAAGAAGGATAATAAATTATCACCAAAGTATTATGGTCCGTACAAGGTGTTGCAAAAGATTAGTACTAAGGCATACAAATTGGATCTTCCTGTAGCTTCCTGAGTGCACCCAGTTTTTCATGTTTCATGCTTAAAGAAGGTTATAGGTGACAAACTCCTAGTTCAAACAATATTGCTAGAACTTGACGAGGAAGGAAAAATCATAGTGGAACCTGAAGCAGTCATAGAAACAAGAACTCGATAGCTATGAAATCAATCAATTTCAGAGTATCTCATCAAGTGGAAGAACTTACCCACTGAAGATTCCACATGGGAGGGTGAAAATTTTATACATAAGCATCCATAAATACTTAAGCGTTGAGGACAACACTTTTTTAAAGGAGAGGGGCATGTTAGGTCCATATAATACTAGTGATTCCCCCATTACTGTTTTCATTGTAGCCCTTATTGTTATTGTTGTGCCCCTATTGTCCCCATATTGTTATTGTTGTGCCCCATAGAAGCCCCCCATTGTTATTGTTGTGCCCTTATATTATTATGGTTATGTCGGCTTGATTATATTGTGACCCCTTAGACTCCTATATATAGAAAGGAGTTTTTGTCATTTGTATCATCCAAGAATTATTCATTCGTGTAATGTAAAGGAGGTTTTCCCCCTGAAGAGGCTGATTTTGAAGTCGTTGATCTATGTTTTCTTCTCTTTTGTGAGCTGGTTACATAACACCAACTGACTACACCTCCAAATAGGTTAAACACATACCCACTTGTATATTTTCTCTGATCCATATCTCCAGCCCAGTCTACATCAACAAACTCATGGATGTCCAAAACTCTGTCCAATATTGGTCTTCCTTGGTAGCACAAACCATAATCACTAGTGCCACACAAATACTTGAAAACCTGCTTTACTATTGTCCAATGCTCCTTCCCTTGTTTTGACATAAACCTTCTCAATACTCCCACTGCATGTGAAATGTCTAGTATAAAATAGACCATTGCATACATCAGGCTACTAGCTGCACTTGCATATGGAAGACAGGGCATGTCCTCTTCCTCTTCTTGTGTCTTGGGACACTTTTCATCAGATAAATTTACACCTATAGGAATAAGAACCTTAACTGGTTTACTATCCTACATATTAAACCTCTACAGTATTATCTCGACATACTTCCTCTAGTTTAACCAGAGCATCCTCTTTGCCTAATCTCGTTTAATTTACATGCCTAAAATATAGTTTGCAGCACCAAGATCTTTCATGTCGAATTTGGAGGAAAATTGGGTCTTCAAATCCTAGATAATTTCTTTGTCATTTCCAACCAACAACATATCATCCACATACAATACAAGATAAATAACATGATCACCAATTAATTTAAAATACACACAGTGATCTGCTTTACTTCTGGTGAAGCCAAGCCCTCGTATAAATGTATCAAATTTCTGATTCCACATCCTTGGTGACTATTTTAACCCATACATAGACTTTTAAACTTGCATACCAGTTCTTCCTTACCCTTCACCGCAAAGCCTTTAGGTTTCTTCATGTAGATCTCTTCTTCCAGATCCTTGTGAAGAAATTTTGTCTTCACATCCATTTGTTATACCTCAAAATAAAAAGTAGCAACAACAGATAAAAGTAATCTAATAGAAGCTACCTTAGCAATAGGAGAAAAAATATCACCAAAATCAATTCCCGACACCTGCGAATAACCTTTTGCTACCAACCGAGCTTTGTATTTCTCCACCTTTCCTTCTGCATTCATATTCTTATTAAACACCCATTTTCCGCCAATGGGTTTTCTTCCAGCTGGCAACTCCACTAGATCCCAAGCCTCATTTTTGTGCAAAGATGCCATTTCATCAACCATGTCCTGTTTCCATAGTTTTCCATCCTTTGAATCTACTACTTCGCTCACAGTTCTGGGATCATCATCAGTAATAGATAAAGAAAAATTTGAACAAAAAGCAGATGGACTATACCTTTTTGGTTGTCTTCTTTCTTGAACCGATCTTCTCATAGCCGGAGTTTGTGGCTCTTCATCTTCTGATTCCTCTTCTGTTGTAGAGTTTGATTCTTCCTCCTTTAGTGAAAAATCTATATTCTCAAGTTCTTTTGGTAGGAATTCATGTTTAATAACATCTTTCACCTCTCTAAACACCACATCTTGGCTATACACAACCTTCCTTGTTTCTGGGTTCCAAAGATTATAACCTTTTAAACCATCCTCATACCCAATAAAGATGCACTTTTCAGATTTATTATCCAACATTGTTCTTTTCTCCTTTGGAACATTTACATATGCATCACATCCAAATACCCTAATATGTGAAAGAGAAGGTTTCTTACCAGTCCATACCACTTGTGGAGTCTTATCCTCCAACGTTGGTGAAGGTGATTTGTTGACTAGATAACATGCAGTCTCCACTGCCTTTGCCCAAAATTCCTGTCCTAACCTGACACTACTGAGCATGCTTCTTGCCCTTTCAATCAACGTCTTGTTCATTCTTTCTACAACTCCACTTTTCTTAGGTGTGTATGGAGTATTCTTCTGTCGTGCTATACCAAACTTCTTACAGAACTCTTCAAATTCCTTCTTGCAAAACTCTCAATTGTTATCTGTCCTCAACACCTTTATCTTCTTCTTTATCTAGTTTTCCACTAGAGCCTTAAATTATTTAAACCTGTCAAAGACTTCATATTTCTTCCTAAGGAAATATATCCATGTATTCCTTGAGAATTAATCTATAAATGATACATAGTACACAAGCTTTCCCAGTGATGGAACCAACAAAGGTCCAAACACATCATTGTGCATAAGCTCTAATATCTGTTTTTCCCTCTTACCACTAGAGGGGAAACTCACCCAATTTTGCTTCCCATATACACAATTTTCACATAAATCAAAATCCATAGAGAAATTAGACATACCTTCTATCATACCATTATTATGAAGTATTCGAAGGCCCTTCTCTCCAATATGTCCAAGCCTTTGCTGCCATAACATGGTCTTTTCTCCAGAGGCAACTAGATTTTATGCTCCACTTTTGGGAACCAAAAAACTGTTGCACTCATCAATAAAAATGCTACCTTAAAGATTGCACTGAGTTCCAATCCTCACTCCCCACATCAATACCAATGATCTCCAAACCACCTTGCAAGTATCTTTCTCAAACATTGTTTTTACAGCTGCATCGTCCAACTTGCTTGTAGAAATCAAATTTCTAGCCAATGCAGGAATATGTAGAACATTCGGAAGTGTTCTAATCCTTTCATCTTGCAACTTAAACTTGAATTTTCTACTACCAACGATTCTATCCTTCTTTTCATCCCCTAATAATACATCACCACCATCATATTTCTCATACTCGCAAAACCACTCTCTATGGGCAGTGAAGTGAAAGGATGCACCTGAGTCAATTAACCATGCCTCATGATTTACATGTGTACTTGAAGAAGAAGCCAAGTACACATCCCCACCTTCATCTGAGGTGGTTTTCACCTCTGCAGATGGAGGATCATCAAATCCCTTTCCTTTCTCAAGAGATTTAGATTTATAGTCCCTTTTAAAGTGTGCTTCCTTACTGCATTTCCAACACACCTTTACATGTTTTCTTAGATATTTGGATCTCCCAATCGAGGACTTAATTTTGTTTTTGTTCTAGGCTTGTCCTCGTATAGACAAGGAATCACCATTCTGGCCCTCAATATTTTTCCTTCTCATCTATTGGGCATGGAATCCCCCCACAACATGTTTTGGGGCTCAAAGCCCAAGTTTTGGTCAAATAATGTTGTAAGACTCTGGGAATTGTAGGCGCAGAGTGCGAAATGTATGTTGAGTCATAGGGTTGTCTGCCCTAAGTTTTGTAATGTAATGTCAGCCTACCCATGGTCCGCGGACCATGGGATTGTATAAATAGAACGAGGCTCTAAGTTGTAAATATAATTAGAGATAGATGAAAACGAATGGAGTCTAGAAGATAGCGAGCATAGAGTAAAGGTCTAAGGGTCTTGGGTCATAGTAGTAGGAAGAGGCTCTACATTATAGTGCGCAGAGTCCATAGATGAGTGTGCGGACCCCTGCAGCTAAGTGCGTAGGATGGAGTCGAGTCTGTAACCAAGGAAGAAGAATAATAAAGAGAAGTTTGATTCCAAATCTTGTGTATTTGTTCTTGTGCTATTTCCTGTTTAAGTATATTGTTTTCTTTGTCGCGCACACTTATATAAACACTGAAAACTGTTAAATAAAACCAGACATATACAGATAAGCTAAGTGATTGACAGGTATCAGGTTAATAGTAAGGAATTGGGTAATAACATGGATCGCGCCTTGAGAAGGGTTGCGCAAGGGCAACATCGAAGACTACGAGGTACTGATAGATGCATGTAGCGACGTGCATGTAGGGAAAATCTATGGACCACTGAAATTCATCAGGCATCTCTAGAGTACAGAAACCTGGTTCTAGCACCCTCCCATACTACTTCGGGTGAGACCTCAGTTCGCGCTCTGCGGGCTTTTGCCGAAAGGGCCAATAGTACCGGGATTTGTTTGGCTAAATCATATTTAAACCTGGGTTAGGCCCCTATAAGCCAACAAATGGTTCTGTTGTTGAGACCGGGATCTGCATAAGGGATGTCTAATGTCGTGTCACTAGAATCCAATAAAGAAATAAATTGAAGGGTGGTTGGACAAGAAGATTCACGAGTTCGCAACACAGGAAAATAGGAATCCGTGATTATCTAAGGAACAGTGGTTGGAGCGCTACTTATATATGGATATCCACAAAATTTTCTTTGCATCCTTTCCTTCTAAGCTATATGAGTGGATTGCGAAGCTAGCGGATAGTCAGGGAAGGTGTAGGCTCGAAAAACCAATCGAGTGGACCCCAGAATTAGTGCACAAGCATCAGGAGATAATATTGTGCAAGCTGTGGACCATTGGCTCGATCGAATTATAGGAGGATTTATCACTGAGTTCGCGGTAGATACGACTGGCAGCTACCGTGAGGCGAAATGACACTTTCTCAAAGGACCACGGGGTCAGTATATTAAATATTTGAACACTTGGATTAAGATGTTATTGTGTGAAAAGCGGGTTATGCGAATAAATTAATGTTTGGGACTATGCGAAGTGGGAAGATCTATAGAAGTGGAGGTAGTCAAAAATTAGAAACTAGTCCCTTAATTTCACCCTCATGGGAAAGTGAGGAAGAGCTCATGAAAGTTTCTTTGAGAAGCATGGTCAGTCTGATAAGGCAACGAATTCTATGCTTACCACCTCCACCTACACTGCCACTTGTCTCACCCTCTTCACCTCCATCTCCACCCACCCCACCTCCGCCACCACCACAATTCAATATGGCGAATGCAATCAAACTGTTGGTATTCAGAGGAGTAGGAAATGAAGATCCGGACCAATTCTGGTTTGTGGTAAGGGAAGTATGGGAAGCACAAGGAGTCGTGGATGAAAATATAAAGAAGGCTATGATGGTAAGCGTGTTGCAGGATTGCACATTAATATGGTACATTAAGCATTCTAATGACCATCCAAACACAGGAATCACATAAATATAGGCCGCGCTGAATAGGGAATTTCGCAGGCCAAAGTCGGAGACACAATCAATTATCGAGTTTAAGGAGATTGTGAAGCACCCGGGTGGTACCCCCTAGGATCTGGACCAAAGACTGAAGAGTATGATTCGCGAAGCGAACATGACTTTGACAGATGGAAAACACCATGCATGGTTTGTAGCATCACTAACACTGCATTTAAGGATGATGCTGTCACAACAAAAGCTTTCCACCCAGGCCGAAGATTTGGAGATGGAAATGAGTTTGCATGAGATCCCTATACAAGATCCTGGTCTGGGAGTCCAACAAATCCACGTGCAATTGCAAAATCTGTATATGGAGATGCAGAGTTTGAAACACGACAGGACACCTTGGCTAGAGGCACGTGAGGAGGTATGGTGCATAAAATGCAAAGGCTAAGGGCATGATAAGGACCACTATTCAGTATTCGCGAATTACTTGGTAGGAGGAGGGCTGATGCCGTTACGACCTGAGGCACAAGCAGGACCAAGCACGACAGTTGCACTATGGTGCACACTCTGTCAGATAGGAGGAAAACACACTACGGATAATTGTCATCTATTGCAAAGTATACACAAATGTCCCATCAATTGTTTTGTAATTTCGGCAGGTCAGTAGGCCATGATGAATGCACCTGCAGAAGCTACGAACTAATGATGGATTGGACTCCTGCCTATAGGGTACAAACCGAAATGTGAGCGCTCAACCCAAATGCAGGAATGACGTGCACTGGATTTCAGGGTTACGAATGAGGTCAAGGTGGAATGGGACCAAGAAGGGGTCACAGACAACTAATTTGTTACAATTGCGGAGGGCCAAGACACTATGCCCGTGATTGTACAAATCTGACAAGGACATCATGTTTGTACTGTACTCAGTTTGATCATGAGGAAGAAGACTGCCCTACATTAATAGTGAGGCTACGCGACAAAGGGGTACTCCAGCCTCCTCTAACTTAGAATTTGCAAATGATGAGGTCTGAGCCACGCGAAGAAGACACGAATGTAAACATAGTGCTCAGAAGTGGTATCACCATTGGTGATGATAAAGGTAAGTAGTCAGCAGAAAGCGCATCGGTTCAGAAGACTCCTACAAAGGAACCTGAATTTGATTTAGAACGCGCAAAGGAGACATTGATGGAAGCAAAGAAGAGCTTCACGGAGGCCTCCACTTCAGGTAGTAAGGATCAACTAGAAGAAGGGATGGATCCTTTAATGCTCACTACCTTTCTGGAGATATGCATGAAACTGCTACGTGACAACAAGGAAGTAAAAGGACTATAGGAACTTATCACTAAGTGTGTGGGGTCAGGGGAATCATGCGTGGTCCGGAAACTTAGAAAGCATGCATTGCACATAGGAAGGGAAATGAGTTTGACTGCGCAAATCGATGAGTATGAAATGGATCAGGTAATCCTGGATCTCGTATCGGACATGAATGTACTACCAAAACAAACATGGGAACGCATGGGCAGACCCACACTACAATGGTTTCTTATTCAATTGCGAATAGCAAGCCAACAAAAGATCTTTCCCATAGGAAGATTGCAAGGGGTAACGGTGGATATTGAAGGTGCGAGCGCGTTGGAGGATTTTGAAGTGATAGAGATTGTTGATGACATCAATCCCTATCCCATGCTACTAGGAATAGACTGGGCCACTAATATGAACAGATTCATAAATATGAAGAAGTGCAAAATGATTTTTGAGAAAAAGTCACTACGCGTAGTAGTACTACTAGATTTAGCTGAAGGAGCGCGATACACTGAACCGGTGCACAACGATGATAGTGATGACGATCTCAATTGCATATACAAGATAATCACATGAGAATAGGATTGGGTGAACCCGACTGCAGATGGTAAGATTTCGTGGGAGTGAGAAAGCTCCTGCACTTCAGATTCAGATGAAGAAATAGAGCGGTGGCAGAATCAGCTGCACGAAGTAATAACGCTTAATTGCAACATGATGGTTAGATCACTGCGATACGCCACAATAGAGGTAAGGGATCTACCTATGTATGACGGCTTGACAACAGTGGATGAATTCCTGAACAAATTTGAAAGCACAATACTAGAATAACAGTGGTTCGATGCTTTGAAATGGGCACTGCGCGCGATGCCTGCAAGGTGGTGGGGTACACATCAGAGAAGTTTTGAGGACTGGCGCAGATGCATTAAGATGATGCACCTATGATTTGGAAAACAATAGCTAAGGATGAGAGCCAGTTACCAGGGGCAGAATAACTTGTGCGCCCACCTTTCTCGATGGGTACAAACATATGACATGTAGCCCGCACAAGCGCACACCACTCCTAGAATAGAGAATCAGGACAAAATGCAGTAGCAGGAAAGACAAAGCGCACCAAGGATTATCTATAGAGAAGCATTCGATAGGGTGTACAAAGTGCTGAATAGGGTTCACCAGGTGAGACGCACTAACAGGGACCTGCACGTACCAGTGGTTCAATGGGCTTATAGGACCATGTGCAAAACCCTGACCACAAAAACAATTCCAAGGTTGTGGAATGAAGTAGGGACCATAATCTCTGAAGGGCATGCAAAGATGAATCCACACACAATAGCACTCACAGGTGCGATAGTACGCGAAGCCCAGGATGAAGAAATCACACAGCTACACAAGGTAGAACACGTAAGGCTTCAGGAAGCCATTTAGCAAGGGAACCTTAGACTTCGCGAACTTGAAAAGGACCGGGTACAACTAAGGAAGAAAAGCATTTTGATGGATGCAAAGGTTAAGAGGCTGGAAAAAAATATCAAGCAAGCATGTCTCGTCGATAAACTAAGGATGGCAAGGAAAGGTGTAGATGATCATACTAATTAATTAGAAGAATATCTCCAAGAATTAATTAGTCTGCTGCCATGGCTAAGGCCGCATATCACCAAATGTAGTAACCAGTTGAGCGCACTACATACAGTAGAGCACGCGGCACCGACTAGGACAAATGAGGATTTTCCATGGACTATAATAGAGGGTGAGATGGAGCCTCGCGCAGGCGGTGCGACCACCTGACTAGCCATAGGAATAATAGTCTTAGCACTCCACGCAGCTGGAAGAGAGTGCAGGACTATAAATTATTCTGCCTGGTAGCTGCGCACTTTGACAGGTGCGCATAGGAACAAACTGTCACAAGGTTCGCGCCCATGCAGGGGGGTATGCGCTACTGCGTGGCTAGGTTGGGAAGTGACCATTGGTGTCACTCTTCATGACGGGATGGCTGATTTAAGGCCAAATGGAGTGGGCAGCAGGAATTTAATATAGGAGTTATGGGCAAGATTTCAGAAAATCTGTCACCAAGAAAGAATGATGGCCCAAAATTGGGGGGAACTGTCAAATTCGAATTCAAAAGGCGCTATAAAACTCCAAGGGCTAGCTAACAGACAACACTTGGTTAATTGAGATTTGAACAGTTGAACGGAGCACAGAGTGTTGAGAGACGAGTGATAATAAAGCCTTTAAGTTCGCGAAAAACCACATATAGTGCAGAAATGATGATGACCGCTAAGGATGGGTTGGGCATTGAAGAAGGAATTGCTAGCGAGGCCGTGCAGATCCACAATGTTCCCAAAGGCACTAGGGTTGTGCCAGAAATCTCTAAATCACCTCGAATGTCGAGACCAAAGAAAGATAAATAGGCAATGGGACCAGTGCGCATGTCCTCGAGGAATCCGTGGCATAAGTTATCAATGGAAGAAAAAGGCAAGGTAGTCACCATTGAAACAAATGAAGAGGAAGAGGACTTGTAGGCTCTGATTACCACAATAGAGGAAGAAGAAGACATGGAGGAAGACATCCAACCAATGCGCTCCGCAGCAAAATTTCCCGAGTATGTCCCTCTGTGAAAAGGGAAAGCTAAAGTACCAAAGGATCTAGATGCAATGAAGAGTTCACTCCAGACCCCGCTCCTCCCTGATGGAATTACCTTTGAGGGTCCGCTCCTAGGCCGCGTGCCCACTCTGAAATTTGAAGACTAGGACCTCGCGGACAATGAGAAGTTCCTGCACTTAGAGACAATGAGCCTAATGAAACAAAATATGGAGGGGCTGGTGATAACATTGGAGCCATGAAAATGGTTGTGCGATGTGGAAAAGGTCGGGTTGCTTCATCTGCTATGTATACCACATTTTCACCACGCACCCATCACCATTTTTGTCATCAAGCAGCTACTTTGCTTGGTGCATCATGGGTACTTATGGCTGGAGTAGCCTATTCCCATCACACCATATCTCATCCAATGAATTTCTCAGCTTCCCTGCAAGGGAAAGGACCCCATGACGATAGCAGGGGAAAGCAGCGACTTAGCTCTTGCAGAGGCCATGAAGAAAAAATATAAGCTCGAGAAGAAAAAGAGGGGTTACACTATCACCAGTATTAAGGATAAAGGGCTACGCGTAGCCACTCAACTCCTCGCCGGTAAAGTAATGAGAAATGTCGCGACGATGAAGTACCAGCGTCGGTAGTTGCACTCGCCGAAAAATGTGCGAAAGGGGTCTAGTTCAACTGGGCCGAGTTCCTTTGCGAAGAATTTATGCTCAATTGCCAGGAGGCCCAGGAACAGGGTAAGACCTTCCACTATATGTGGTTGCTCTTGTCCATCTTGCTGGTAGCAGAGGAACTACTGGAGGATAGCTAATTCCTGAGCATTGACCAAGAATTACTAGAGGCCGCGAAGTATGCTTCGCTCTAGGCCACCAAGGATGCGAAACGGATTCGCGATAACGAGTTTTTCTAGGTGCTCATGGAGGCAAGCATTCAAATGTGGATTAATAGGAGGCCGCACCTGTCCCCCACAGTGTACAACAGTTTGCAGAGTTTTGCAGACTTCAAGGCAGTCATGCACAACATCTACATCCAGGTGTGAAAAGATTTAGTGCAGCAGTGGACAAAGCTCCCATTCATAGCCATTGATGACGCAATCTTTACAGCGTTAGAGTCATGGCCTCCCAAGTGGCATGCCCCAAATTTGGCGGAGTTGGAGAAGGTGGCAGCGCAGAAATGGAAGGATGATGCCAAGCAGCCTGTCACCCAACTAGCCGAGAGTAGGCAGAATGAAAAAGCAACAGCCGAGGTCAGGGAAATCCGCGAAGCATTACAGGCAGCTATGGAGTAGAAGAAGGTTGTCGAAGCAGTAGCAGCAGCATAGACAAAAAACACTACCACATTGCAGGCAGAGGAAGGCTAAGCAGTGTCTACAGGGTAGGAGGCAGAGGACATAGAACTTGCAAAAGCGAGCGTGGACCCAGGGACCACCTCTAGACAGCTCAAGTGGCCACGCATCACAGAAAGATCGGGCCCAAGAAAGAAGGTTAGGGCCTCAAAGATGGCTATCAACCTGATCACCTTAACTGAAGGTGATCTCCATGACATCGGTGAGACGGTTCGCGATGTCACTAGTAAAGCGCTCCAAGACTTTATGACAGGGTAGCACACTGTGTTGGGGCCCTAAGGGCACATCTGCAGGAGTTACAAGTGCGGCCCCCATAGGAGGGTACCTTGTCTACCCACGTCGCAGCAAGCATGTCCGCAGTAAAACAGATGCTACGCGTGAAAATGGCCAATACGATAACATTTCTAGATGGAGCGTAAGTCTCAGAAAACAAAATGGAGCGGGTGACGCTTAATACAATGAAAGGCATTGGCCTTAACTTGGTTTCCCTTCCCCGCGACACACTTTATCAACTACAGGATGGGATAACAATAGAACTTCGTGCCAAAGAGAGCCGCACAATCCAGTTTCTGAGCGAGAATAAGATTAATATAGAACAACTTAGCTTGCAACGTGATGAGTTGGTGTTGCATAATCGACAGTTGGTACGGACAATTGATGACGCTTGTTGGCACATCCCAGAGTTGTCCTTGTAGTGGACCTACCAACAGAAGTGCGGATCCACTATTTGGAAAGTGGAGTTCGTAACACACGTGAGGAAATAACAAGAGTATAGCTAGAGCTGAATCTCTAGATTGCCTAGCTGCGGCTGAAGGCATAACCTTCCACTCCCCAAGAGGTCAGAGAATAGTGCACCAATGCTATTTCAATAGGGATGGAAGAGATTGGAGGTGCAGTTCGTGACTGTACCAACATGTTGGAGCAAGCATTGGAGGTCCTCACTACGTTGTAGGAGGACCCCAACATTCAACGGCTGGAGGCCGAGGCACGCGAACTCCAGCAACAATATGACAACATTAGAGGGACTGCACAGATAGTAGTCTGTACTTAGCAGCTTGCAAGGATGTAGCAGGCCAAGGCCTTAAAAGAGCAGGTGGACGTAGCATGCCACAAAGAAGCAGTTCTAAAAGCATGCGTCCAACCATGGATTGATGAAGCTTTCACAATCACGACGGATATTGAAGGAAAGCTTACGTATATTTAACGAATGCATGCACAAATGCAGCACAACACGCTGAAAATAGAGGGTTCAGAAGCAAGAATGCAGTAGGTTCAGTAGGTAGCAGTGTAGTGTGTTGCCGAGATTCAGGCCGTTCAGGACCAGCTGGAGGGACTCCGCGCGAAGATTACCGCGTTGAGAGAGTGACTCGAGGGTGAGTCACGATGTTTGTGTTGGGGGCCTGTTGGGCATGGAATCCCCCCACAACATGTTTTGGGGCTCAAAGCCCAAGTTTTGGTCAAATAATGTTGTAAGACTCCGCGAATTGCGAGCACAAAATGTATGTTGAGTCATAGGGTTGTTCACCATAAGTTTTGTAATGTACTGTCGGCCTACCCATGGTCTGCAAACCATGGGATTGTATAAATAGAGCGAGGCTCTAAGTTGTAAAGATAATTAGAGACAGATGAAAATGAATGGAGTCTAAAGATAGCGAGCATAGAGTAAAGGTCCTAATGTCTTGGGTCGTAGTTGTAGGAAGAGAATAAAACATACAACAAATATATACAAATATTTTTCCCTCAATCTCAAAATCGGGACTACTAGATTGATTTTTCATTATGTTCCTTTCAATGTTACAATACATATATATACATGCCGAAGCATCCATAAACCCCAATCCATTAACCCTTTATTAGAACATAACTGTAGTTCCCTTGATCGGATCTACAGAATACCAAGGACAGAAAACCATCATGCCCAAAACCATGTGTGAAATCCATGCAAAAAACCATATGTAGGCCCACATAATATAGAGTAGTCATGGAAAGAATATAACACAACCCAACAAAAATGACTCCAGGAGTTTAGGACCCAAAAAACTGCCAAAATATTAAGTGTGCTAGAAATTAGGAAAATGAAAGGAAATCATGTTGGTGTTCCAAGTGGAATAGGTGTGTGGCCACCGATATCCACTTGGATTAATTAGTCACATTATTTCAACAATAAAATATATTCTCTCAAGCACAAATTTCAATAAAGGGAAGCTCCTTTCTTAAGCCATTTTCATAGTTATAACATATTTGTAACAAATCAAACCTTCTATATTTGCTTCAACAAGGTACATAACATACTATCATATGCACAAAATTTTGTTAGTCTTTCCTAAGGTCTATAGCAACCTTAAGATCTCAAAAATCAATCTAATAGTTCAAGAGAAACCTTCCCACTTGAATTATTATGCAAGTAGATTACCTTAGCGATGCACTATTAGTTAGTAAATATTATAATACTATCATGGACTTTTCAGTGTATTAGAGAGCTTATGAGAATTCTCCCTCATCTCTCTTCACCTCATCGCCAAAGGTGGGTGGCTCAACCTTCTTAAATTATCCATGCACCAGTCAACTCCTAGATAGCTCTACTGCTGATACCAAGGGTTCTTCTTGCTGGTTTCCATTGATATACCTACCCCTAACACACTGTAGTTTGTTTTATTCATTGATATAGTCTTTTGGAAATCAAAATTTTCATGTTGCGTCAAAGATAAGTAACAAAGGAAGTGTTTCTTTTTGCAACCCTGACATTTCAAAGTCTTCCTTTTTTATTTACTTCTTTCTAAATTATTGGTTATTCGTTCATGTGTCTAGAGTTTACATGGGCTATCCTCCTTTTGTTGTTTGTAAAAGGATTTATAGATCAGGCGTTCCCCGTTACAACCACAACATGTCAATGGCCTTTCCTTTCCAAACTTGGTCAGGTTTTTCCTTGATGTTGTCATTATGACACCCTTCCATATCTCCAGTGGTTTTTTCTTGTTGCAACAAGCTTTACATGTCTGACAAGTTTTGTACAAGCATCAAATTTAGCCTTGCATGTTATTCTTGTTTTGTAATGAGTATTTTTTTCTTTAATTTTCAACCCAACTCAACTTTCAAGCTTCTGAGGGTATCCATGCCATGAGGTGAATTATCCTTTTATCTTTTTCCAACTCGTTCTTCCTCTTACTCATGACGTGTTTGGTCCATATTGTGTTGCACTATTTTACTACTCATTCCTCTATTTTTGCTACAAATTGTTTATTCTTATGTTTTTTCACACACACAAATGTTAGCTAAATCAAGCATAAACATATTAATTCATTACCTTGTCATGCCAACTCCATGCATGCTAATCTGAAGCATATTGATTTGATGTTGTTCACACATCTAAAACCCATGTCATTTACATAAAATAAGAGAAATGTAAACATTATATCAAGGTTAGTAGCCATGACATTTACAATTTTAAAGTCACTGTATATAATAATTAAACTATCAGAATATTTTTTTATCATTTGTGTGTGATCCTCTTTAGGTCTAGTGTTGAAACTTCTTTCTGATACCACTCTATAACCACCTCCCTTCCACCACCTTAAAAGTTTCTCGGAATCAGGAAGGTGTTACCTTTTTGACCTAATCTCCAAGGTCTATTATGAAGATGGAGTTACTAAAATTATCATTTTTGAAAGTCTTTGAAATTAAATTATGATACCATCATTGTGATCATCTCATCAAGAGATTTCCAACGATATAACATTTATCTAAATGTTTGAAAGTTTTTCCCGTTATATGTTAAACCCATTAAAAGAGGCCATATCATCAAATTGCCCATGTGGCACCCACATGATCTCCATGAGGTTAGTGTGACCTTGACATGTTATCCCTAAAGGGTCTACAACCACTTTCCACATCACACTGGAGTGGCTACACCTTCAGACTCTCACCCACCACAAAGCATCATATTACAAAATTGTGTGGTCGATAATCTCGGTGGACAGGGTTCCCACACTAAAACCATGGTCAAATCATCCTAAGCTTCACTATCCATATCATCTATAAGTTACCTAATGGATGAATGTTATGGTGATGAATGTCTCTCAGTGGGCAGGATATCCTCTATGGAACCAAGGTCATCCTAGCCTATAAAAACACTTTAATCAAATCCATTATATCATGAGCCCCTTAGTAGTGGTTTCAAGTATGGAGAAGAGGAGTCCCATAGTTAATAACACCCCTAACCAAGGGAAGGAACATTGGCACCAATCTCAACTACGACCCCTGACCTCCCATTAAATATTGGGGGGTGCATAATCACTCTCAACCATCAATCCAATGCTCGATGATTGTTCGCAAGGCTTAACAAGTTCCCAGTGACTTAGTGGTGAGAGACATATGGTAGTTGGGTTTCATGCTAGAAACATAGTTAGATCGACTAATCTCTCATTAGTGCTCATACTAAGTTTACCACACGTAATATCGTAGAAGTGGGCGGTGGCTCAACTTGACAGTTCCACAATCTGGTACCTCCATCATATCAACTCCTTCCCACTAGCATAATTCGTTTCAAGATTTACACGCAAAGGTTTGTAGTGATGGGTGATGACCCACCGGCATGGTTCTATAGCTAGAACCTTAGCTGGATTGGCCCGATCTTTGTTAGCATGCACAATCATCATGGCTAATAAAGAATTAAGGATCTTGGTGATGGCAATGGTCGATGACAAGGTCCCATATTAAAACCATGTTTTGGATCAGAAAATCAAACATTGGTGCACCTGATTGAAGGTTTACAATGCCAAAAAGGGGTCTTGACAGTGAATTTTGGGCGGTGATAGGGTTCCATTCTAGAACCATGGCTAGATCGACCCACACTTCATCAACACCACCCATTAGTAGAGTTAGCAAGGAATAATACTGTTGGCGATATGTGGTAGCTGATTGCTGGTGAAACCATGACCATATTAAGATGTAGCTGTAAAAAACCAAGAAGTGGCCACTCCTAATCATTTCCTTGTTAAAGCAACCATATACAGGTCCAAAGACCAAATATGACCCGAATCATTAAAAAACATAGACTAATATTTCATCATAGTTATAGACACACAAACATTTAGCCATTCTTGGATTCACATTGGGCTCCACCTTTTAAGCATTCAACATCATTCATATATATATATATATAAGCTCATTCCACTCATAAGCAATTCATGAAGAATCTTATATTATGACTCAGACATATGAGTTATTTTATAAGTCTTGAGAATAACAATGAGTCCAAAGTAGTTTGGCATAAACATACAAACATCCTGTAAATCACAAAATGGAAGTAATCCACACAACACATAGTCCAATATGCATGAACATTTATACTTATATGAGTATGTTTAATGATGGATGGAAACTAAAGGAGGTAATTCTGCTCTCCACCCAACCATATGTCATCTACACTACAATGTTTCTTGCAGCTAACCACTCCTGAGCTAGATCTACAGTATGAGGGGTTGCTTTCTTAGGGTTTTCACATTGAAGGCTTCGCTAGACACTTAGGTGGTAGAGTCCACTATTTTGGTGGCTTATACACTACTCTTTGGAAGTAAGCACCATAGTAATCCACTCACCTCTCTAAGCCTCATACTGACAACTCAAGAATAAACACACAACCAAGTGACCTGTTAGTGTCAGTCTTTGCATCCTTCCACCAACGATCAAACATGCTCTTACAAAGTGGTCTTAGGGTGTCAAAGTCAAATTTTGTCATTTCAATGAGTCTTCAAGTAAAATTTGGTCACTAGGTGTTAGGTCTAGGATTGTTTTCACTCCTTCCAAATTTTTCCAAGTATTGGTTCATTTCACCATTCGGCTAAGTGTACCATCATTCAAAGAGTTGTCATCATTATTTCAGGTTCCAATGGGTCATTTTACACCTTGTTGATGCTTCAGTTGTGCTTACGTAAGGCTCATTTCCCTCTCCTAGGGTTTTGAAGGTAATTTTTTTTGGATGGTCAAATCATAACCAAAACTTGTATTTTGATGCTCATAAACCTTCCCCTATCCATAATATACCTTATTAAACACTTCTCATCACTAATATCCCTCAAATTCATCATTCCCCACAAACCCTAGCCTATTGCTACATTTTGACACTTTTCTAGGTTAGGCATGTGTTTTTCCCTTTTGGACCCCTTCCCCTCACTCAATCCTTGAAATTCTACTTTCCCCTCATTCCTAACTGTTATCGGGAAATCTAGTGTCCACTCGGAGCTGCTAGTCCCACTAAAACGGGTAGCTATCTTAGAAAAAAACAAATCAAAACTACTAAATTTGCTTTCCTTTATGAGAAGTAGATAAGAGGGGAACAAAGGACACCAACCTCAGTCTTGCGCTTGGTTCCTTGCTTGGTTCCTCTCCCTTCTGACAGATCTTTTCCACTCCTTCTTCACTTACCCAACTTCAAAGAGCCCCTGTAGAGTCAAAGCAGCATAATACTATCGAAGAACAGAGATCTACAATCATAAACAATATAGGACCAGATATATATTGGCCACACAAATGCACATATCATCAAACATACAAGAATGTGGAGGAAAACTTGAATAGCTTTATTAATATCAAGAATAGAAAAGAGGATTACAACCCATTGTTTTGACCTAACATCATCCTCCTAGCATGAAAGCCCTTCTTCACCTCATGAAAAGATTATATCACCAAACACTATGATATTGCACCAGGAAACCAACAACACTTATTTACAAGATACAAGATTCCAGCCTCTAGATCTCTGGGATGAGGGATCCATATATAGATGATTGCAAGGGGGGTGAGTCAGCTTCTGGGATTTTGATTAGTGTCCTCTCTCTGATATTTTTTGATTCCACTTGGAGATTGATCATCTCTTACTCATCCCTGGGCGAATTTAGAGAGGCAAGTGTCACAGGAGAAGTTTTTGGAAGATTCCATGATCATCCACCTTGCAAATTGTCTCTGCCATTTGTCTAATCTCGTCCATCGCACCCTACAGAAGGGCTTTCCAGTATGCAACACACTTTTTACACTGAGCAGGTGAGATGCATCGCACCCTCTGCACTGGGAAGTCTGTATGGTCTAGTTTTGACCAGTTTTCTGTGGAGAAATTTTGGGAGATGATGTAATCAGATGACCTTGTTCCTTTAGGGCATGAAGCAAAAATTTTAGGGACTCAGAAGCCCTTGGTTTATGGACATATGTGATTGGGGTTCCAGTGCCCAAAAATTTCTATAACACTAACATCCCTCCCTACTTCCCAAAATTTTCTCAAGAAATTAGAAGCCGCTCATCCCTTTCGTTTCCCTTCATTTCTATAAATCCCCCGTTCCACACATTGGGATATTCAAATGAAATTTCTAAGAAAGAAAGTATGAATTTGACAAAAGTGAGAGAGGTTTTTGTCCCCGATAGACCCAAGAATAAAAACCTCCTTCAATTTTTACACACGTCTCATGGTTTGGGAGAAATGTCCAAAACATCATTTGCCTCATGAGAGTTGATGCACTTTTGGAGTGACCTTGGGAAAATCAATATTTATCTTAGCTAGATTGACCAAATGACTTTCTTGATGAGTCAAATGATAACTAGGAATAGATATCTTTCCAATTAGCTATCAGGAGCTCACTTTGGAGTTGCGGAAGACCTCCAAAAGTTGACTGAAATAGCACTCTACATTTTGGTAGCCTCATTCTGCACATTTTGACCAGTCTTGGGAGATTGAGCTTTTGACAGGGAAAATGAGCTCCAAATTGAAAAATTCAAGATGTTCTGGACATTTGACTCGAAAATATTTCGAATGAGCTATTCCATGCTAAATTTGGACATCGGGAAGGCAGTTAAAAGTTGGATTGAAGTGGCACTATGCATTCAGGAGGTGGCACTGTGCATTTGAATTGGGCGATGTGCGTAGGGAGGTTTTAGTAATGTAAAATTACACTGTGTTTCACATTGAGAAGTGGCATTGCGCACCTATAGTTGGCACTGCATGTTGAGTAGCGAAGACTAGAAAGCCTCCAAAATTCATAAAAAATTCCAAAGAACCCTCTCATCTCTCAAACAAGTAAGTGCACTCCCTCTACCTCATCATTGAAGTTGCAATTGAAGTGTTTGAAGGAATTTACCATGAAAAATGTGAAACCCTAGTTTCTTCCTCAAGTATACCTTAGAAACCCTAACCCCTATTATTTCTCTCATCACCTATCACTAAAGCCTTGAACCCCTCCCCTATATCACACCATAACACTCCATATCCCTTTTTTCCTTCATTCCCAAAGAAATACCCTAAAACCCTAGCCCCTCTCCCTCATTTTCATAGTTCATACCCTCCCACTCATTTTCATGTTTACCTAGTCCACAAAATACCTCACAATATCACGTCCCCTTCCCTTATTCCTAATCACTCTTGCTCACTCCCCCCATCCCTTTTCTAGGAGTGCATAGCCTCAAAACTTGCAAACATAAACAAGGGAGAAATTTATTGCTCATGACTTCTTCAGGGGTCCTCAAATTCCTCCACCAATGTCCCATGAATTAGGAGGACCTTCTAGCAGGCCTTAGGTGAAGACAAATGAGAAGGCCAAAGAGAATAGAACTACTAAGGTGCCAGGGACTTACATGACATATCAGAGGGGCACAAGGAGATTGTTGTAGTTGATAGGCAAGTGTTTACTCCATGGGATGTGGAAGGGACCTTGCCTTCTTCATCAACCCATAGGCAAATGCTTGCTCCACAAGATGTGGAAGGGGCTTTTCCTTCTTCATCAACACAACAGGTACAGGTGCAACAGCTGCACAAAGGGAAAGAAAAGATGTCAGAGGAAAGTTTTGATGATGAGGATAAAGAGAGAGACTTTGATTTGACAGAGCATGATGAGCTGGAGTAGCATTATACTCATCATGGCATGGAAATAATTGACTTAGAGGCTCAGGATGAAGAAACAATAAAGGACATCATCATACATGAAAGGGAGACTAAAATCAAAGCATTGATGGAAAAATTGGATAGGGCCAAGTATGTCATCACATATTTGGAACAAGAGAACAAGCAGTTGAGGGATAAGCAGGTCCTCATGGAGCTGGAACTTCTCAAGGTAAAACGACAAGGTGACAAGGAGGCACCAGTCACTTTGTCTCCTATTGAGAAGGAAATTGAGGATGATAGAGAGACTTGGCTTGAGAAATTCAATTTGCACCTAGAGAAGCTGTTGTAGAAGGCCAATGGGGATAACTAGATTATTAGGCACATGGCCTACCATTATAGGACCCGAAACAAAATTTGCAACATGAGGGTCAAAAAGATGAAAGCTGGGCTAAGGCAGGCTCTAAAGGACAAAAAAGAGGAGGATAGGCTTAGGTTTCTTGCTCAAGCTTCCTTGGCTCATCAAGATGCTTGATGGTGGTGCTGCTCACCAATTTTGGTTAGGTTTGGAGAAGATTTTGTTTTTTTTGCAAATTTTGGAAGTTGCACACATAGAAAATATGTCTCAACGCGCAGCGCCACTGGCGCTGTGATTTTCCTAGGGGCACCCAATGGACAAATGGTTTGAATTTTGAATTTAGAGTGAGTACATGCACCCTATGGATTTGCTAATTTTTTGGGGCAGAACTCGTCCACAAAAAGGTCAAAAAACACCCTAAAAATGACCTTTCTGCCACTTTTTGGACACAGAGAAGAGGTCTTGGGAGAATCAACTTTTTAGGAGTCAAATGAGCTTCAAATGAAGAAATTCTATATGTTTTGGAAATTATAATTGAATACATTTCCAATGAGCTATCATGATCTCAATTTGGATGCCAGGAAGGCCTCCAAAAGGGACCTAAAAGTGGCACTGTGCGTTGGGTCAGTGGCACTGCGCGTAGGGCAAATTTTGCACATGATGGCTATTTTTCTATGTTTTCACTGTGTTCATGGATTTTCTATCATGGAGGATGTTTTACTATGGTAAATGATGATTTGGCTTGTAAATATGATGGATAATTAGTAGTAGAGGGTATATTCATTAGATTAAAATTCAATTTAAGCTCAAATGAATCGGTTTTTCACTTTTAGAGGCAAGTTGTTAAGATGCCTATATTCCTGTTTCTTGTACAGTGTTGGTTATATTAGCTCCTCATCGTAGGGATTCGACCCTCGAGGATGGGAGGAGGTTGAAACAATGCCTATATCTTCTTCTTCTTTCTCATTATAAAGGGTTGGACTCAACTGGATGCTCATACCTTGATTGTACATCATTTTGTAGCAGTTTAGCAGGAGATTAATAAGAATTGCAGCTATTTTTCTGGGATCCATGTGGTATGGAGTTTTAGTACAGTTTCTTCTCTTGTGATCATATGTTAGTATGTTTTGTGTATTTTGTTAATCATTTCATTGCTTCTAAGTGAATGTTTTCAAGTCGATAGGCAGAATTCATTACATCACTGCTCTGATTTGGGAAAATATTCACCATTATATGTTTTCTACAGTTTGGGAAGGATCCATGATAATCACATGCACTTACTAGCCTCTCACTAGTCTTAAAACACCTCACCCATCAAGCCCTAGAGTGCTAAAACTTATGCCTACCTTGCCCCATTGAACACCCTGCAATTTTGACTTAATTCCCTAGCCCTAAACTGTCCAGCTCCTCCTGATCTAGCAAAACCCCTTCAAAATGAAATCAAAACTTCGTGCTAATATACCTAGCCTAAAATCATTTTCCTGATCCAGTCATCTTGGCTGAGATCCTTAGGGAGAGATCCCTCTCCCGGCCTAGTCAGGCTAGCTACTTGGCTAAGCATGGTTTGTGGGACCCTGGCATTACCTTCCTTCAGCCTAAAGTTCAGTCCAGGTGATAAAATGACCTCAACATAACAATACAGGGAATGGCCCCCAAATCTCTGAACACAAGGCTTAATCACAATATCCAACACTACTTTGTCTTGTTTGATTAATCTCTGGCAACTCCTTGCAATCTACAATATACTTCCAAAGGGTTCTCTACTGCCATTATCACAACCTCCTTCATTGTAAGTTATGTTGAATATTTCTCCTCTTTAGCAATATTTTTCTCCTATGACTTTTGTGTGCCTCTGAGAACAAAAACTAAAAAAAAATCTCCCTTGGCACTTCTTCCTACTTACTTCATGTATCTCAAAGAACAAATACTCTATGTTGATTGTCCTCTTTGCATGAGCTTCTATTTTTCCTAAGCATCTATCCCTCAACCTTGATCCATGAGGGAGATGAGGAGAGTGTGATCCTCTACCCACACCACCCAATCCCATCTCATAAATGTTTATCAATGAAGTAGCCCTAGTGGTTCAAAAATAACATATTGTCAACTTGACTTGACTATTTGGTGGCTTCAAGAATTCATTGTGGCTAGCTCAAGGCTTGTTCATGACACAAAATAGTTTTTCCCCTAGTTTTAGCTCACCATAGTCTTATTAGGGGATTCAATTGGCCTGTAACTGGTAACTACGCTTACAAGGAATGCAATCAAGCAAGAAAGTTTCCCTCGAGTTGTGGATCCATAAGGAAATCCTCTCCTTTAGTAGACCATAAATTTTAATTAATTTATAATATGTGTTACACCATATTGTCTCAGTTTGTTGTGGCTTCCACGATAGCTTTCATAGTTATATTTAAAATGATGGGGACAAATGGTTGTTACACCAAGTGAGAAAATAGATGTATGAGAGACAACCTTCATGTATAAATAAGGTGTTTTCAAGTGATTAGTTCTGCCTTCTGGTTTGACTTGTGATTTGAAAATGTTCATGAGAATGATGAATGATCCTTTAAGAATTTAAGATTATGTACATGAGATTTGCAAAAAATCTAACTCTAACAAACCCTAGGTCTGACATTTTTCAGGTATTACACGTTACTTGATTACACAATGGATGAGGCTGCTAATGGGAGGCATCTATCCCCCTTCAAATCCACCTTTAAATATCTATAATCATTGGATTCCTGATTGGGAAATCAACCAAAGTTCCTCCTCCTTGTTTCATCAAGAAGATACATGAGATTCCTAATGTCCCACTTGATCTAACCTCATATGAAATGGCTTTGAAATTAGTGGTTCATACGGTAATCTATGTTTACAAGACTTTGTCCCTCTTCTCGGGCCATGGAAATTTGGATCTAGAAGAGATGGCAAATTTTTATCAAAGTTAAGATGTCTCACTACTTTGGGGCTATGGATTACATGATTTCCTCTTTTAGGAAATGGAATATAGATATTTAATATTCTGAAGTGGTATTTATTTGTATGGAATTTGAGGGATGTATCTCAAGAAATGGACTCTTGATTTCAACCTTGATAGTGATATTCCATCAATATACCCAGTATGGGTGCTTACACCCTCCTCTTCATTGTTGTAATTAATCTAGTATAATATCTATTATAAATTCCTTTAGTAGACATATTGTTTAAGCATAATCAAAGGGATCACAATTTACTTGTGCACATATTTGTCTTGAAGTAGATATAGACAAATGATTCCCTAAGGAAATTTATTTAACTGTAGACAATTGGAATAACATTCAACTAGTGGACTATGAGCAACTCTTTTTTAAATATCAAAAATTTCATGAATATGACCACTTTGCCAAAAATTTCACTAAGAATATCCCTAAAGGATAAAAAAAACTCAAGATAAGGATGATCAATAGTAGCAAGTCAATGGAAAAAAGAGAAAAAATAATCATTGAGCCTCTTCTTCATATCAACAAATCTCTCTGGACCTAATAAATATTCTAGCTATCCATGGAAAGCTTATCCCATAGCATATCCACCCCAAAGTAGTAAATTCATACCACCATTGACACCTTATGACAATTACCTCAATCCATTTGTCAACATGTATAAGATTATTTCTCATGGGGAAAATATCCCAATTTCTAAAATGGTAGCCTCACCTCCTATACTGCTTGATTCTAATTTTAAATGTCAATTTAGAAGAAAAACCTTATCTAATCCTCATGCAAATAGATGATAATATTCTATTTGAACATGAAAAAGAATTTGTACACTCCCCATCCTAGGTTTTGTATTCATCTAGAGTTGTTTCCCATCCCTAGAATTTCCTTGAAGACTTGATATCTAATGAGGGCTGAAATGAGGAAGAAATAGTTAAATAAAAATCCCAAAAAAGAAGAGGATGAAAACTCCACAAGCAAAGGTGAGAGTTGTAAGCAAATCAAGTTGAAAATATTAATAAACATAGTACTCTAGACAACTGTGGAATGGGTGCTAGGTGCATGAGGAATCAAAGTGAATCACACCTCCTAATGGGGATCAAATGAAATTGTCGTTAAATGATGAATGTTGTTTCCTAGAATTTTAGGGGATTATGCAACATAAGAAAATTGAAACTAGTAAAGGATCTAATCAAAATAAGAAAACCAATGGTCTTCCTACTCAAGGAAACAAAACTTGGGGCTAAGGAAGCCCTAAACATATGCAATTAGAATTGAATTGTAGTCAAGGTATGATTGTTAGAGCCAGAGGAGCATCATGATGCATTTTCACACTTTGGAATAACTCTCTACTCCATCTCACCTCTAGTCAACACTCTCAACATTAGATCTTAATGAGCCTTGCTCATTAGCAGACTAGGTAAGTTATAAAATTGTAAATGTCTACATGATTTCAATTTATGGGCAAAATTAGTCCCAAAGGGTTAGCTCAATTGGTTGATGTCTCATTGCTAAAGAACCTTGCTATTGGGAAGTAACATGTTCAATTCTCTTTGACACCCTTGGGGTTAGGCTATGATGATTTAACAAAGGAACTTAGCTCAAGTGTTATGGTTCTCGATTTGAGTCCCAAGTAGCACTGGTTCAAGTCTCCAGCGAAATGTTGGCCCTTGTGGAATTTATGAAATATTATTTATACTACTAAAAGTATTTTTCCCATAAGGAATAGAATAGACAGTGATGGGGTGTACTATTAAGTCACTCCATGATGTCAAGGTCACTGGTTTCAAAAAATTGTGGGAAAAAATCCAATCATGTTAAGGGTTGGTGTGACCCAGTTTAGGTGCGATCCTTGAGTGATTTTGATTGTTTAGATGCCCCTAGGTCGCGGTTTCTCAAGCCATAAGTCAAGCTTGATGACCTTGTACCACTTGACAAAAAAAACTATTGTGAAAATTAGAATGTTAGGAAACATTATGTACCCTAAAGGAAATTGATTAATCGAAAAGCAACATTGTAACAAGTGATTTCAATACTACCATAAGCAAAAATGAAATACATGGAGGAAACATAGTTAGGGACCCCTTTCAGGAAAAATTGGAGGATATAATTTCAATATGGGACCTAATAGATGTAAACTCAAGAAATGGAATATTCACCTAAACAAATAAAAGACGTTTCCCAACCATATGGTGGCTTGGATTGATTTTTTTTCTAATTTGGAGTTCATTTCTTAATTCTTAAGTCTTGGTCTCCCCCAAAATCGTTTCTTAGTATGCTTATGAAAATAAGCCTATTTCTCTCTTTATTAAGGATATTCTATATTATAGTCCCATCCTTTTAATATTTAACACTATTTGGTTGAGGTAAAAATCAACCATGGATTTCATAGTTAGAACTTGGAGCACTTGGTTGTGGATTCTCTAGTCTACCTCTAGGAAGAGAAACTAAGGGATACAAAATAAGCACTCAAGGAATGGGTGATGACTTTCTTCCCCTCTCTAGATAAAAAGTTCTTTGAGATAAAAGAAGTAGTGGAGCGCATTCAATATCATTTAGATTCTAGGAAGGTAATTCACCCTCTTTTCATGGATGAAAAATAGGCCTTTCACAATAATAACAAATACCTTTGATCAAAGGAACCCAGCTAGCATTTAAAATATCAAACCCTCTAGCTAGTAGAAAGAGATGGAAATGTAACTTTTTTCCATAGGAAACAACATGCTAAGTTTTCAAATAATAATAATAATAATAATAATTAGATTTACCACTGGATCATTCATCCCTTCTTTTTAGAAGATCAAGGAAAAACCATTTAGCCATTTCATTGACTTATATCCTAAAACGGTAGTGTTGATCTAGGTGAGTCAACGAAAATTCTACAACATATTCCTTAATTAATTATATGGGAGGATAATGAAAATATTACTCAGGAAATTAGGGGAGAAGATATTATGAAGGTAATATGGGAACCTGAACTAGATAAAGCACTTAGGCCTAATGATTTCACAATACAATTTTATCGGTCTTGTTTGCATCCTATTAAATTTTATCTAGTTAATAATGATCGAGTTTTTCCACAAAACCTCCAAAATGAGAGGATCAACAAATTCTACCTTCTTAGCTCTCATCTCAAAAGACAACCCTACCTCTTTTTCAAGATTTAAACCCATTTCTTTTTGTGAGGTTTGCTACAAGATAATGGAAAAAAATCAAAGAAAACAAGTTGAAATTACTTCTTCTTGGAATTATATCAGAGAACCAAGGAGGTTTTATGGAAAAGAGATAAATTTTTGATAATATTATTTTGGTACAAATAAGAAATTACTCCAACAATACCAATTGAGATAAACAAATGGTCATCAATATTGATATGATGAATTCATTTGATTCCTTTATACACTTTTTTCTCTTTTATGTGACCTCTATGTTTGGGTTTAGTCCTATTTTCATTTGATGAATATATATAGGTGTCTGTATCCATTTATTTTCCTAATGGTCAATGGGAAAGCCTCTTCTTTATTCAAAGAAAACAAGGGATTTAGGCAAGGCTATCCCCTCTCTCCCTCGTTGTAAATAATTATGTTAGAACCATTTATCAAAAAAAAAAAATTGAAATCTAAACATAGTATTGGGAATCCTCCAAGCATGAAGGTTGTTAGAAGGGTAAAAAACATTAATCACTCATAATTTGCGAATGACACCATCTTGCTTGAAGTTTCTTATATCATTACAGAAAATAGATTTAAGAAGGTATTATAACTCTTCCTTACTACCTCTAAGGGACTAATCAATCATAATAAGTGCCAAATTTAGGCTTGGAATGTTAATAAAACTTTTCATAATTCTATATCTAGAATATTTTCCTTTCGTTACTTATAATGTTGGAAATAATTTAAATATTTAGCCATGTCTATTAGTTTTTGTTCCACCTCATCTTCTTTATCTCAACAAATCATTTGTTAAATAAAGGAAAATCTAGTCCAATGGGGAACTCAATGGATAAATTCAACTAAGACAATGGTTCTTTAGAAGTCAATGCTATTATCTCTCCATTTCTTCCAATTTTCAACTCTACTTGCCCCAAGAGGGGTCAAGCAATAGTTAGCTAAATAACTAAGGTGTTTTAATTGGTGAAGTGGAAAATTAAACTATAAGAGATCTCAACTAAATATTTGGGCCATTGTTAGGGCTCCTAAGTCCCATGGTGTGTTGGGAATCAAATATCCCTCTTTGATAAACTTTCCCATGGGGGCCAAGCCACTATGGAGACTAATCATGAGGAAGTATGACTAGTGAAAAAAATTTCTCCACAAAACATACTTTTAGAGACATAGGAAAATATGTTTCGATAATATCCATAAAGTTATAGAAGGTTCCCCTATTTGGAAAATTCTAAAGATAGTGTTATAGACATATTTGGGCACATCAACCCCAAAAATTATATGTCGATGTATTAGGGCTCATCAACCCCTAAAAGATTTGTTTTGTACCCTAAAGGAACATAGTCATCTGAATACATCATTCCACAAAAGTTCCATCTAAGAAATCATCCAGAAATTGCCTAAATTCAACCATACTGACTGCTCCACTAGCAAAGTGCGATGCATACTGAGTGGTACACTACCAGGGTGTGATGCATACTGTTTAGGCCTTCTATAGGGTGCGATGGGAGAGGATGGACAAATTTCCAGGACATTTTTCAGTTGATTTCTCATGGAATCTTCTAGAACTTTCTCCTATGCCACTTGCCTCTCCGAATTTTCCCAACGATGAATAAGGGATCTAAGAAAATATCCAATCCCTTGTTTTGTGGAACCCATTGTAACAAGTGGAATGACACTAATCAAACCCCATGGATGACTCACACCCTTGCAAACATCTATAAAGTGATCCCTCATCCAAGAGATCTAGAGGCTGGAATATTGTGAATTGCAAGGAAGTGCTGATAGTTTGTAATTGAGGAAAGAGCATTGTATTCTTGTTGGTGTGATCTTGCTATTTCATGAGGTGAATAAGGATTGAATATGGGAGGATGACACTGGATCAGACAACTGGGTTGTAATTCTCCTTTCTATTAATAAAGCTCTTCAAGTTTTCTTCCATATGATTGTGCAATGCTATCATTTGTTCATTATATATCTGATTCTGTAATGTTTATGTTGTAATAGATCACGATGCTTTGATAGTTCTTTGTTGCTGTACTTGTGCAGGTACTATCCAAGCATGTTAAGTAGGGGGAGGAGTTGCAGGATCTTCCAAAGGAGAGAGAGATCAAGAAAGGGATTAAGCGGAAGAATACAATGCTTTTTCCTCAATTACAAACTATCATCACTTCCTTGCAATTCACAATATTCTAGCCTCTAGATCTCTTGGATGAGGGATCCATTTATAGATGTTTGCAAGGGTGTGATTCATCCATAGGGTTTGATTAGTGTCTTGCCACTTGTTACAATGGGTTCCACAAGAGTAGGGATTGGATATTTTCTTAGATCCCTTATTCATCCTTGGGCGAATTCAGAGAGGTAAGTGGCATAGGAGAAAGTTCTAGAAGATTCCATGAGAAATCAACAAACAAATGTCCCAAAAATTTGTCCATCCTCGCCCATCACACCCTATATAAGGCCTAAACAGTATGCATCGCATGCTAGCAATGTACCATTCAGTATGCATCGCACTTTACCAGTTGAAACCTGTCATATGATCTCTTCTACGTCATCTGAGTTTAAGAACAGTTCCAACTTTTTTGATAGTGAGGATCATCGCGAGGAGTTGCCACCAAGCCCCATTGAATCTTTGTAGCAGTAAATTTTTTGGGCTTGTGCGGAAAACCCAAATCCACACTCAACAAGTGTTTGGGTAGATAGGTCTTTAGAATATGGTACTTCTTCTAATCCTTGGTCTTGTATACATTCTACAGACGAAGGAATCATCCAATCAATGATGATAGGAGAGACACTGTGGGAAGATTATCATCATCATTCCCACCTTTGAGATGACAAAGAAGATTATTCGAATGACCTCAATCACCCCTCAATTGTTGATTTTTTATTAAATTCTGTAAATATAGTAGATTCCGAGCAAAATCTATCCAACATTGAAGAAAATATCACTATTAATATTTCAAGAAAACCTAATATTGTAGAGAATATTCACATCGGTAAATCTTGTTCTCCATCAAAACTAGATAACTATTGTGCTCTTTTTCATGAATTCAGAGATGTCTTTGCATGGTCATATGAAGAAATGCCAGGCATTGACTCGAGAATTATTGAACATGAAATCAAGATGTATCCAGATGTCAAACCAGTGCGACAACGACTTCCACCTGTTCATCCGAAGAAAGCCACTGCCATTAAAGCAGAGGTTGAAAAAATTTTGCATGCTGGCTTCATTTTCCCTGTACCTCTCACTGATTGGGTATCGAATATTGTTCATGTGATGGAAAAACAAGGAACAATAAGAGTGTGCGTCGATTATAGGGATGCAAATCAAGCATGTCCGAAGGACAACTATCCTACACCCTTTATCGAACAAATTATTGATGAATGTGCCGGATGCAAAATCTTTTCATTCATGATGGATTTTTGGGCCATAATCAAATCAATATCTGCCCATAGGACCAGTCAAAAACTGCATTTATATGTCCGTGGGGCACATTCTCATATCGTAAATTACCTTTCAGTTTGAAGAACACAAGGGAAACATTTCAGAGGGCAATGAATTACGCCTTCCATGAAATCAAAAACATAGTTCAACCATATCTTGACGATCTGCCTGCCCATTTGTGAAAATAGACTGATCATCTGCAACATTTGAGAGCCATATTTTTACATTGCCAACACTACAAGATAAGACTCAATCTGCACAAATGTGTGTTTTGTATTGGTTCTGGTTGACTGCATGGTTTTGTAGTTTCTAAGGATGGAATTCGACTCGACCCATTTAAGTTTCAGGCAATTCTTGACATGCCTCCACCTTCAAATTTGCTTCAGATTCAGAGACTCCAAGGGAAAGCTAACTTTCTAAGGAGGTTCATTCCAAAATATGCCGAGCTCGCTAAAGATTATACATGTCTTTTGAAGAAAGGGGTACCCTTCCATTGGGATCAGGTTGTGCAATCTTCCTTTGATGCTCTCAAATATTCCTTGATAAAAGCATCATTAATGTATGCCCCTGACTATCAAAAAGACTTCAACCTGTATCTCGCCGTTGCAGATGCAATCATCGAAATGGTTTTAGTGCAAGAAGATGATAGAATTAAACATCCTATATATTATTTAAGTCGCAATCTTAATGATACAGAAAGCAAGTACTCTTATATTGAAAAGTTGGCTTTAGTAGCCATTCAAGTAGTATAGATATTTCAACACTATATACTCCTTCGCAAAACTACCATTGTGTTAGATTGCAACCCTATGACATACATTCTGTCACATCAATTGCTAGGGGGAAAATATTCCAAATGGATAGTCATTTTGCAGGAGTTTGATTTGGAATTCATCAAATCCAAATCAAAGAAGTCTCGCATCTTTGCAGAGTTACTTTGTGACCTTCCCTCGTCCTCCGATGATTTAACATTAAAAACATCAATCGTGGATGAGACTCTGTTTTTGATATCATCAAGTGATCCATGGTACGGGGATATACTGATCTATCTCCAGACCCAAACTTTTATGCATAATACCTCTCACTCTAAATAACAACATACTCGATACCAAGCCAAAGAATATCTGATCGTTGGTGATACACTTTATCGTCATGGTGTCCATACGGTTTTACGAAGGTGCCTCATGCATGAGGAGGCCGAAAAAGTTTTGAATGATTATCATTTAGGTGCTTGTGGGGGGAATATATATGGCTACGCTACTACACAAAAGATCTTATGAGTTGGTTACTTCTAGCCCACCATATTCAAAGATTGCATAATTGCAGTCAGAAGTTGCCATGCTTGTCAGATTTTTTATCGCAAAACCAGATTACCACCTGCACCACTGCATCCAGTCATTGCTGTTGGCCCATTCGCTAAATGGGGCATTGATTTCATGACATGTAACCCCACCTCAGCCCAGGGGCATGGGTATAATATATTCACTATTAACTACTTTACAAAATGGGCCGAGGCGATGCCTACATTGAACAACAGTGGCGAAATGGCTGCACCCTTTTTTTTCAATCATGTAGTTTCTAGATTCGGTGTTCCACAGGCTATAGTCACAGATCATGGGTCGCATTTTTGCAATCACATGATGATCAAATTAACTACCAAATTAGGACTGTCCCATGATAGTTATACTCCATATTATCTGCAGGCTAACAGACAAGTTGAGGTAATCAACAAAGTCCTTAAGCGCATGCTGCAGAGAATGATTAGAGTCCATAAACAAAATTGGCATTTAATCTTGTACTCAGCTCTGTGGGCATACAAGACTTTGGTGAGAAATGCAACCGGATTTACGCCCTTTCAGTTGGTGTATGGTATGGAAGCAGTCTTACCAATTCAGTGTGAAATCTCATCCCTCAAGCTTGAAATCGATCTACTTCCTGAAACTTCTGAAGAAGAGGCTTAGTTCTTGGAATTAATCCATCTGGATGAAACCCGTCATGATGCCACGTTGGCTAACGAAACACACAAGAAACACATCAAGGCACAATATGACAAAAATGTTAAGCCTCGTGTCTTGTCAGAAGGTGACTTGGTCTTGCTTTACAATCAAGATTCTGACAAATTAGGAGCAGGTAAATTTGAACCATTATGGATGGGCCCTTACATTGTTAAATGTGTATTGACAAAAGGAGCCTACGAGCTAGCCGATTATGATGGGATTCCACTGTCACAACCCTGAAATGGGTTGTATCGTAAACGTTACTATGCTTGATTAAGTGTGGTAAACTCATTGTACATATGATTTTATTCCATTTTTGAATGTTTTCTTTTAGAGTTGTCATTTTTTTTAGGTTATCCACTTCACATTTGTTGCAGAATTCATACTTTTTGGAACCATTTGTTGGGTATGCTGACGAAGTTAGTCGTAGTACGCAAAACCTATCTTCTGTAGCCTGGGCCATCTTCGCTCTAAGTAGTGAGTTAGTGAGTTTCAGGGGGGATATGTATTGGTCGATCGATGAATAACATCGTTGAGTATAGCGCGTTGATTGAACTTCTCTCTGATGCCATTTCACATGGCATACATCGACTCATTGTCAGGCTAGATTCACAACTCGTCATTCTACAGCTTAATGGCGTTTATTCTGTTCGGAACCCAGCTATTCATCGCATGTTCCCAAGAGTTAGGATTTTGGAAATACATTTTGATTCCAGTCAATATTAACACATTTCCAGAAACTTAAACATGTTGACTACTTCATTAGAAAACTATGTGTTAAATAGACATTTGCAGCATTTGTAAATAAAGCATTTAACATCAACATTTTCATTACTTAGGAAAAATAAAACTCCAAAAATCAAAAGTAGATAGTGGTTTATAGTTTTCACAAAAAATTTTGTGTCCAAGACAAAATCGGTCATCTAACCAAGAAACTCAAAATGAATGCAGAAAAACATCCTAGACTAGTGATGATGGTGATATCATGTCACCGCCTGTGCTAGCATGCGCAAGAGCCTAGTCCAATGACTCGGTACACCAGTAGTATGGCGCTGTAACCTCAAAGGTAACTCATCCGTCCTAACATCCTGAATGCCAAGAGTGAGGCCCTCAATCTGATCCTGCAACACTACCAGGGTCTTTGATATATCTAGATCCTGAAGGACAGCCTTCCCTACAACCTCTCCTGCTGGAGCATCATCTGCTTCCCGTGGGCGTACCACTGGTCGCACTGGTCCAATATATGCACAAACATATGAATTTTTTTAGTCTTGGTAACATTAAAAACACAAAAACATGATAAAATTGAAAAAACAAAGATGTGGTCGAATCATTTTACCTATAACACTCCACTACTCACCAACTAGTAATGTCAAATCCGGATCGCCTCAGAAATCCATCCCAACATATGGATACTTTGGAAACACCATATCCTGGTGGTTGAACCACTCAAAAAATGCATCTGAGAAGGAGATATGTGATTGGCTGGCATGTCTAGCCATAAGGTCCACCCATCTCTGCATCCATCAGTGGAATTCTTTCCAAAGCAAAAGCAGTCAATATGGATCCATAACCAAATATCTTGGTTCTCCCATTCTTTACTTTGGATAGTTGTTCTTTTATGACAAGAAGTATCGCCTCACACTAATTGAACACCTTCGGTTCCAGGCATTCCAAGGCATACTGCATGTAGGATCTGTTCGCTAAATGTAAGGCCACACTACTAGCCAATCTAGAAAAGGTAAATAGGATGGTCCTCAAAGGTCGATCAATAACATCCCGGATATTAATCTTACCATCTCTACTAGGTTGATATCCATCCTTGTAGAACTGACGAATGTAATATTTCACAGATTCACCCCCATGAGAAAATCCTGATAGTGAAAGAGGGGCACCACACCTTGACAAACCCGTCAGAAAATAAATATCCTTGACTGTGAAAGGAATAGATTTACCTCTGATCTGGAATACCTGGTCAATAGGATCCCAAGCATTGAGAAGGTACTGCAACAAATTGATATGTTGTCTCATGCTGGATATGCAGAAGAACTTCAATAAACCACAATTTCTTAATGCATCCATTGTGCCCTGGTCATGTAAAGCAATCATATACTCCTCTTCATGTTCTCATTCATGCCATGTGACAACCATCTTGATCCAACAAATATCTAAAATGCAAACAATAGATGAGTTAGGATCCAATTTTGAGCAAAAATAGGTAAAAATTTGTTGAAAAATAGTGTACAAAGTTACCTTTATGCGCCCATCGCACCTTGCCTTTGAGCAAGGTAAGATGCATACTGACTGGCCTGTTGGCAGCTCAGTATGCATCACACATTTCGATACTAGCTAGCTGCGATGATTAAGGAACGAAATATTTAAACCCCAGGGGCCCAGAAAAGTGAAAAAACTTGCTCAGAATCGAGAAAAGATGAAATGAAAATGAAGAGCTTAAGGATAGCTCCTACCTGGTCCTGATGGCGTGAAGAATGGTCCACAGGATCTCCCAAAATCGAATGGTGAAATTTGAGGGGGAAAACTGCTTCAGAGCTCCAAATCCCAAATTTGAATTGAAATGATGAAAATGAAATGTTGAAACTACTTTTTATGTTTACAATTCTTGTACTTCAAAGTGAAATATTAGTTTTAGTTCATTTTTCATCCATATATATGTATTTCTAATCAATTTGATGGAGTTTTGAGCAGGTTGAATGACTGATGAAAGAATCTAATATGCTAAACAGTGAATTTAACATCTTTGACCACCAAGCAAACTTTTTGTCTTCTTTTCGAGCCTTGATTCAAAAATGAAAAGAAAACTATAGAGTCCTCTTTAAAACCTTTTCAGACTCATTAAACATGAAAAGATCGTCGAGCACTTGTCTTTTCTAGCTTGTTAAAGTATTGGAAATGTCATCCATCTTGTATTATTTTATCCCTTTTCGGACCTGAGGGACTACTTTACAAAAAAGAACTTATGGAGTTTTCTTTTCATCCCTTTTCAAACTCTCTAAAAATGAAAAATACCGAGTTATACTTGTCGTTAAACACGTTAAAAAAATAGCGACAAACTTGTCCATCTAGATGAGACCGAGTTTCACTATTGCTAGACTCATTAAAACATTAAATAGCGACAGGTTTACCCGAAGGGTGAATTATAGAACAAGCATATGTTATCCTCCTCAAGCTTGAAAAAAATAAAGAGGTACTGGTCAGGAATGACTGGGGAAAAAGGGAAAAAACTTGAAGAATTTATGGTAGCAAGTTGCTCTTGAACATGACACTTTCACTTCATCTCCATTTTTTAGTTGGGTTGGGTTATTCCATTCACTGGTCATCACACCATTGGTCTTTTATATCATCCATCTTTTGGGGTTAACGCTACCAATTCATCTCAGTGTCGCCGACATGTTCAAGAGAAGTCATTTAGTTGAGAAATCACCATCCAATTAATGTCTTATACACTGCAATACCTCCAACCTTCATTTTTTCATGACCGCCATTCCTGAACCTTGTGTCGTCAGTTCATTTTTCACCTCCAGAAATAATTTGCTTTGTTTCGTGTCGTAGATGTGGGATACATCAAGGCCCTCCTACAACAAGTCGCTTCTTGTCTACATCAGCTCATTATCCAAGAAGTTGACCTAGAAACAACCCTTTCGATGCTTTGAAGCTTGCATACATCAATGGAAAGTTTCTCATTTCCGACGACAGGTTGACATCAATGGCCTTCGACCGAAAGATTTTGTGTGGTGTTTGACATCAGATCATGTATTCACACCACGTGAATTGTACTGTAGTACCTTGAGGATCATTATCATTATTGGTGATTCCTCTCGCGTCTGTAAACAACTCACATCATTGGCTAGTAATTACGCGATGTCTTTCCATGTTCGACTTCAAAAAATCTCTTCACATGGTTTGAATTATGCATCGAGTGAAGATTTAACAGGTTTGAAGACCCCGCATCTAGTTTCATCCATCCGGGCTGCGATATATTCAAGGATATAAAAACATAATATTTACAAAGGCTCTACACAGGTGGTCATCCTAATCATGGATGATGGCTCTATATTTGAAGAATCACCAATCTATATCTGCAGATGACTATCTGATATATGTACATGAAATGAAATTTATAAATCTGAGCATGGGAATGCCTCCCTCAACTAGATCATGAAATTATATTATGATGATGTATTGTGTTGTAACTTATGCAGGTCACATTCTAGTTCGAAACTTTGGATCGTCATGGTAAAGCATTTCACCCGACATGAATATTTACGACCTCACGCTTTAGGGGGCAACTATTATAGAAATATTTTGGCACATCAGCCCCAAAACTTATATTTTGATATATTAGGGCTCATCAACCCCTAAAAGAGTTGTTTCATACCCTAAAGGAACATAGTCATCTGAATACATCATTCCACAAAAGTTCCATCTGAGAAATCATCCAGAAATTGCCTAAATTCAACCATACTAACTGCTCCACTGGCAAAGTGTGATGCATATTGAGTGGTACACTGCTAGGGTGCGATGCATAATATTTGGGCCTTCTATAGGGTGTGATGGGCAAGGATGGACAAATTTCCGGGACATTTTTCAGTTGATTGCTCATGGAATCTTCTAGAACTTTCTCCTATTCCACTTGCCTCTTTAAATTCGCCCAAGGATGAATAAGGGATCTAAGAAAATATCCAATCCCTTCTCTTGTGAAACCCATTGTAACAAGTGGAATGACACTAATCAAACCCCATGGATGACTCACACCCTTGCAAACATCTATAAATGGATCCCTCATCCAAGAGATCTAGAGGCTGGAATATTGTGAATTGTAAGGAAGTGCTGATAGTTTGTAATTGAGGAAAGAGCATTGTATTCTTGTTGGTGTGATCTTACTATTTCATGAGGTGAAGAAGGATTGAAGCTAGGAGGATGATGCTGGATCAGACAACTGAGTTGTAATTCTCCTTTCTATTAATAAATCTCTTCAAGTTTTCTTCCATATGGTTGTGCAATGCTATCATTTGTTCATTATATATCTGATTCCGTAATGTTTATGTTGTAATAGATCATGATGCTTTGACGGTTCTTTGTTGTTGTACTTGTGCAGGTACTCTCCAAGCGTGTTAAGTACGAGGAGGAGTTACAGGATCTGCCAAAGGAGAGAGAGATCAAGCAAGGGCTTAAACGGAAGTTCTAGGTTGGTTCCATTATCTTTTTCTTATCTGTTACACATAGAAGAAATCATTGAATTTCTTTAAACTGTTGTTTCTGGGGTAGCTGCCAAACCTAGAGGGCTAACATTCTTTAGGAATACTAGTTTTCCTAGAAACAGATAGTTCTCCAAATCTTACATGTGAAATTGACTTGAGAACCTAGCAATGAGAAATTGATAAATATTTAAAATGATAAAATCATGGGTCAATGGCCATTGATCACTAATCAAAATTTACTTTCCCTATAAGGTTGGCTGGCACAATAGGGAAAGAATACTCTCTATGATATCTATTCCTTGTCTAATACTAGGTGTTGGAAAGGATATGATTTTGATGAGTCTCTTGTGCATTTAAATTAGTCAATTAGTTTACTTAAAGCTTCACTGAATGGTTGCACCCCTAGGAAACTTTCTTCCATTGATCAAAGCGGATGGGGAATGACTAATACTTGGTTAAATTGGGATATGCATATAAGTTGTCCACCGTCTCTCTTCCTCCTTGATCAATAATGTGGAACAAGTTATGACATCTAGATCATATCTCTAAGATTAATATGTTTTTTGGACATTAGCACATGGTCAAATTTTGACTACTAAAAATTTGCAAAAACATGGAATTCATGGTCCTTGTTTATGTGTACTATGTTTTAATTCTGCATAAATAACACATCATCTATTTTTGGAATGTGAATACATAGGAATTTCCTAGAGAAGTACGATCATTGTAATAGAACATAGATTTAAAAATAGAAAAACTCAGCATAGCATATTTGGTAAATGGGGCAATATTGATAAGGTATCCTTAAAAAATAAGTTGATCTTAATATTGATATGGATAACTATGCCTAAGGATATGTGTTGGAAACTATTATCACCAAAAAATGGTCACCTAGCCATTTCTAACTAGGCGGATTGAAATACACCATGTAGGATTAATTTTACCATAGTAAAATCACTTTCACCATGGGAAATAATTTAGTAAACCATTTTTATTAAATTATTTCTTATTAAAATTATTTCTCTAGGATACTACAAGTGAAGCTCACCATAACATCTTGTGTCATTGGAATTGGAGCTAACACCATATTAGACATGATAAAGCTAAGGTCTCATTCCCATTACTCTTATATTGATCACACAAACCTGGTGTAATTCAGATCGTGTAGAGTAATAAAGCCATGCACTATGTTTACATGAGCTTGATATAAGCAGTGATTATAGTATAACTTTGATACAACAACTCTGGAATGCGGGGGGCTACTCAATAATTCAACTACCTAAAAGATCTTCAAGTAATGTAGCAAGATCAAATCTAGAAGGCAACAGGTATGGAGATATATCAATGAAGCAAGAAATAAGTCGGGTTCTTCGACCAACCATTGTTTCTTCTCCCTACCCATGGTGACAAGGATATCCCCTCATTATCCTAGCCCCCCATTAATTATTAAATCATTATTTGATAATTATTCCTCGTCACGTTTGACTAAATTACCTAGGAAAAAATAAATAAATCATTATTATTCATTATTATTTATTATTCATTATTATTTATTATTCCTTAATTCTATTACTGGAATAATTGTTAAATCACTATTTAATAATTATTTCAATTTCACACCATTCTTAATCCCCTCGAAATAATTAATAAATCATTTTGTTTGTTAATTATTTCTAAATAAAGATCTTTGACCATTTTCAATATCTTTTCACTCTCTAAAAAATATAATAAAGTATTCCTAACGGTTAGATGTTGATTTGGTCAATATTATTTTATTATTTTCCATTTTTGAGATCAACCCAATACTTTGTTATAAATAAGAGGGTTTTACATTCATTCTTCACTGTGATCATTATACTCGTCGCCACTATCATCTTATTGCATTTGAGCTCCCACAAGGGTTTTACATACTGTTTTGGGGTTTTTACATATTGAGAGAGAGAATCGATCACTGAAGCATCAAAGACATCAAAGGACCTATCCCATGGAGGGGAATTTGTAGACCTTTTTGTAGATCTCCTTCACAAGGTGTTATTAATAAATAATATTATTAATTTAAAATTCTTTCCATATTAGGTTATTACATTGGATTTCTATCGTTGTTTTCTATTTTGGATCACATATATAATTTTATTGCAGGTTTTCCTCGTTCTTTTAGTGCAAATCTCAATTGTAAGCAACCAAAAAATTTTGTTAGGGTCACTTATCACTAGTGACTTAAGTGAAGTGTTTTTAGTACACCTTTCAAGAAATTTCATACTAACAAATGGCAACTCTGCTCGATTTTTAGCTACATTTGTCGTCAACAAATCGTGACTCCACAGGGTCTTTAGCTACATTTGTCGTCAACAAATGTCGACTCCACTAGTGTAGTAATTCAGTTCCCGGGTCACTGAAGATTTAGTAAATTTTTAGGGTTTTGGGTAACCATTTATAGCCTCTCAATTTCTATTTATAGTTTTCTTTGCTTTTTCTGTCAAATTTTTGGATTCTTATGGTTTTTTGGTTCTTTTCGCATGTTAAACATACCAGCTGAACAAGAGACAAAAAAATATGTTCGAGATCTTCTAGCCAAGAGTCGTGGGAGAAAAAAGAACGTTTCAGCCCTAGATCTGTGTTCCAAACACACACTTTTTGGCTAGATATATGTGTTTTCTACTATTTCTAGGTTAGTACTTATGTTTTGGGTTTTTTTCCGAGATTAAAAAAAAAAAATTGGATTGCTGATAGTATTGTGTGTGGATTGGGAAGAATTTATTATCTCTATTTCAGTGTCCCATAGGCCTATATTCTCTTATTTTTTCTATTTGTGGAAGGAAAAACCCCCCTAGGGTTTAGAGTACACCTCCACCTTTCTAGGAAGAGATTGGATGGGTGAGGAGTCTAGGGTTTCAACATATTTAGCTACTGATTTTCAAGATATAATCTATTATTTTACAACACTTTTCAATTTATTTATTTCACCTTTTCTCCATCTAGGGTTTGGGTTTTTCCTTTCCGCCTTAGGATCCCCTTGACTATCCTAGGTCTCGAAGCTTCATATCTATCCCTTACAACAATTTTCACCTCTGATTTTGGTGTGTTTTTTCACTATTTACAGTAGATTAGTGCATCTAGATCTCAGCCCCTTTGACATTAGATATTTTAGGCCTTTTGTGTGTCTTTTAGTCACTTTTTTCCTTCCCTTTCTTAGCTACTTGATATCATTTTTTGGGTGGGGTTTTGTGTGCTTGATTTCTTGTTTATTTTTCTTTCATTCTCAATATTATCTATAGTCTTTCAACACTTTATTTTTAGCATCACATGGCATCATAAAACATGCTCAATTAACTCATCCACTTGACATGTCATTTTCACACACTCACACCCTAAGTGAACGCGAGCTTGGTTAACACTGCTAAGCCTTGACTTGAAACACTACACCTTAATAATTTAACACACATAGATTAAACCCACTTGGGCACCGAGTCCGAACAATATGTGTAGTTTAGGTGTAGGATCTGTGGGATAGCTTCTAATAACACCCATAGATAACTTACATTGAGACATAGAAGTTGACATAATAGGTAGCTTAAAAGCATTCACCATCCCATGGTCCAAAACCAAAGTGCACTAGAAAATTGTTTTAGAGGGGGTTAGGCTAGGTCATCGTGTGAACAGTTCTCCTCAGGGCTACCCAAACCATGGAAAGGAATCCCGTGCAGTGGCTGATCACCAAGAAGCTTAAGAATTGACCACCCCTGTGGGACAAAGTTAATTGTAGTGGCCAATCTTAGGAAAACACCCTATAGGACTGGCTATGGGATGCAATTGGTTCTGTACCCTGTTAGCACCTAAATCTGCCTTAGGCTGAAGGAAGGCAAAATTCAGGGTAACCACAAACCACGCTTAGTCTGGTAGCTAGCCCTACTAGAATAGGAGAGGGCTCTCTCCAGGTCACGCTCAGTGAATAGATAAACAATATGGTCTGAGATGACTTACAATGAATATTTATTTTAGGCTAGTAAATAGATATGGAACCAAGAAACAAATTTTGTATAAGTGACTGAGTTTCTGGGATGTATAGGACCAACGAACAACAATGAGCAGAGAATTTAACACAAAGGCACAGATTACTTCGTGAGGCGAGACAGGTGGAAAGTCTAGCAATTAAATTTGAAGTAATGCAGAACAAAAATATTGTTTAGGAGGGTGAAAAGGGAATAAACACATGAATCCTTTTCAACAGAAGAAGAACACATACGTGAAACTTTCTCACAGGTAGAGCAATAAAAATGAATTCTACCTTATCTTACATAGAAAATTTCACTGAAATGAATATGAATGAACTATGAAACATAACGAAATACATATGAAACATAAAGAGAACACATTTGCTACACTCACGCCACAAGAATCTCATGAAACAGAGCCGTTGCCTTTCATTAATCCTCTGTCAAAATATACAATGAATAACTGAGTTTCTCTCCCACAGTCTCCCAGAAATTACAAGCCAACCAACCCTTTACAAATGGTTTCCATACAATAAATAGACTATGCCATGAGGAAATAGAACGACCAAGAGTTGGGGAGTTTTTCGAATCATTACAAAGTGGAAGTGGAAAGCCAACCATTAGTTACAGGTGCGACATTACAAAACTGACAAATGGCTTGGGTGACTGCTTGCCTTCTTATGCCACTTGGATAGAAGCCAACCTTTAGTGGAAATACTTTAAATTTTGCCTTAGGTGCCGAAAAAAGTGTAATGTAGATGAGCAGTCCCACTTGGAGAAAGTCACAAATCAAAATGTCGCAAAGCGGAAGTGATTTTGGCCTTTTTCTCTATATGCACCGTGCCACTTTGGAGGCTATTTTGAGGTACGTGCAGGAGTCTAAATTGTGCCTAAGTGTGCTTGTTGGAAAGCCTGGCCTGTCTAATTTCCAACCCAAGTGGCATTTCTGAATTTGGTGCTCATTTTCCCCTCCAAACCTTCACTCTCCTAAGACTGCTTCCTGTCTGTCAAAATAGGGGCAGAGAGGCCATTTTTTAAGTGTTTTTAATCTCCTGGAGACTCAAATCATGCCCAAATTTCTTGTCCATGCACTAGTAGTCGTGATTTTGCATGCTAAATTGAAAAATGCAAACCATTTGCGATTTGAAGCTCCCAATCCTAAGCGTCGCGCCGCACAGGAAGAAAAAACCTGTGTTATGACCAAAAATTTGTCATGTGACCAAAATTGCCCCAAATTGCTTGAAATTTGGGCTAGATATCCTCTATGAAGTGCTACGCTGGGCCACAGAGGCTTTAGCCAAGATTCGAAGCTGATCTTGCTCTTTTTGCCTCTTTTGCCTCTTTGTCGCTTTGCTCAATTTTTCTTTCAAACTCCTTATCCGAGCCTTTGAACTCATGTTCCCTGCCTTGTAATGATAAAACATCCACCTCAGCATGGTTTTGTCCCTGTCGGCCTTCTCTAGCAGTCTCTCAAGGTGGATTTTGATGCGCTCAAGCCAAGACTCACGGTCATTGTTAATCTCTTGCTCTAATGGAGTGAGCTCAATCCTCCTATGCTGGGTAGTTTGGTGATTCTCACGGATGTTTTGCAGCTCCATGATCTCATGCTAGTCCTCAAGCTGTTTGTTCGTCTGCTCCAAATACCTGATAATTCGTTTGGCCCTCTCCAAATTGAGTGACATGTCTTGGATCTCCGTTTTCTGCTCCTGGATGGTCCTCCTAAGTCTGGCACTCTCCACATCTGCATCATCATCATGAATGAGGATGAAGTCGGCCTCTTGTTCACCTGATGGCCCCTCATCATGCATGGGCTTCTTGCCCTTGTCCTGTACCTGTGTTGCCGATGTTAGAAGCGAGGCCCCTTCCACCCCTGGTGGAGATAACACTCGCTTTGCTGCTGCGAACAAATTCCTACTGCCTCTGTGATATGTGATTAATACTAGCATAGTAGTGGTCTCATGGCACTCATACTGATGAGAAGGACCACCTATCTCATGCTCAACCTCCGATAATACCTGTGAAGTGCTGAAGAGGTCATGGGAGATGAATTCATCCCAAGTAATGCCCTGCAATCCCAACTGATGATCCACCAAAATTTGCATAAGAGCAAAGTGATAAACACTGTTAAGTTGTTGTTGAGGGGTCTTGTGCTGCATGAAGGTGTTCATCCTCTCTATGTTCCTACAAATGAAAAATGGGATGTTCATCATCCGTATCCTGGTAAAGTGCATGAGCAACCTGATGTGATAGGCATACAGACGAGAGAACCTCCCCTCACGGCTGAAATACTTCATGATCAATTTCATGAGTGGAGCATATTCATCTTTCAAGTATCTGAATGGAAAGAATCTTTGGAGCTGCCTCAAGAATCTGGCCTTAATGTAAGGCTCATAGTGCTACCAATCAACCTTCTATTTCTTGTGCCACTATTCTCCAACATTCGGTATGCCGGTTGCTAATGAGATAGTTTTGGGTGTCAGTGTGAAAGTGACCCCGGTCAAGATAGAGTGACCTCCATGTAAGTGAAGCACAAAAAGATGGGCCAACTCATGATGAACTTGAACATTAGCCACCCTTTGACAAAACTCAAAACATGGTAGATACTGGAAGAATGACATAGTAAGAGGGCAGGCCTGCAATTTAGTGAGGGTGGTTGGCTTATCCCTAACATGTTTGCCACTTTTGTGATGTCTCTGGGGAGCCTGTTCTTCCGAGGATGAATCACTCTGGGTTTCCATCTCATACTCTGATGAATGCTCTAATGCCATGACTTTTGTATGTGTACTATGCTTGGACTGCCCTTTGATGATGGTATGAAACTAGGTGTTGTTGTGATATCTGCTACCAAGGGGAACAATGCAAAAAGGGAGTGTTAGGAGAGGAATAATATGATGGGAATAGGGATTATGGGGGAAATGTTGTTTAGGGATATGTAGGAGAGTTTGGGGATGTTATAAGGTAGGGTTTTGGGGTTTATATTGACCAATGAATGGAGGGATAGGGAATAGGGGTTTGGTAATATTTTAGGGTAGGAAAAATAGGAAAAAATGGGATAGGGGGGATAGGGAAAAATGGAAAGAAGGGGAAAAATGAGAGGTGAAAACGGAGCCTTGGCACCAACACAACAAGTTTGCAACCCTAGCAACAATGTTTTTGACGATTTCAAGAGGTAGGGTTTATGAGTTTTTATTTCAAGTATAAATGGCCATGAACCACCATCACATCCACAAAATTTGATGAGCAAGCCACGATATAGACCCTACCTGGAAATTAGAAGGAATTCCAGATGATTTGTGGAAAATTTGGAATGATTTTGGGCCTTTGTGGGTGTGCGCTGCGCAACAAACCCAATGCGCCGCACTCTGTATGTGTGCCGCGCCTGTGTTGAATTAACACTGTGGGGCAGCGCTACATGCGCCACACTCTATAGGTGCACCGTGCCCCTCTTTGTGTGCGCCGCGCTCTGGAAAACGCCTCTAATCTCACTCCAAACACGCACTAGCTTTCTCACAATGACTTTTCAATTCTTCTCTATAACCTTGAGTTGCACAATGACTTTGTTTGCTTGTGAAAATCCTTTATAAAGACATTGGGAGTCATGGGTTAAATTTTTGTTTCTTCAAAAACCAACTTTGCTAATGTTTCATTTTGGCTTTTTTCATTGAGTTAATGCAACACTGAATTTCACTTTTCCCTTTGCATTTTTAGCTAGAATGATGAAATTTTCGGCACTTTTGCAAGGGTTGCATGACAGGGCATTTGGCCACGGAAACCATGACTGCACCTGAAGAAATCAACTGGAGACTTTCTTGAAAATTATCACAAATGTCACACTGTTTGACTTTTCCTCAAATCAGAGTTTTGAAGAACAGTCGTAATCTATCAACATGACGATGAAAACCTTTGAATCATAACTTTGTAAGGGCCTCCCTCTGGCCTGCATGGCTTTATTGGACATGGTTGAAGACCAAATTGAATAATCCCTAGACCTAATGACTGAAAATGACTCTTGTCCATTAAGGATCGAACATTGACTGTCATGGACCTTAGTGAACACTAATAAAAGACCTAAGCTAGCAGGTGCCAGACATGAGGGGAACAGACTAACAAGACCTTTCCGTCAGATTATGGCATGCCCCTAGCGGAATGCACCTGGAGTGAATGGAGCGAGACACTTAAAAATGAAATGCAGAAAGAGTTTTGATCTTTGACGGAGGACCGACAAGACCAACTCTAACATTGGCTCCAATGGGGGATGGTAGCTCCTTGGAGGTGCCAAGAACAGCAGATCTCTAGAAGAGCTAGACAATGCCTTTGTCCATTGGGCTATGGAGTCATTATTTCGAAAAACAACACAGGACTCTGACTCATTTATGAAACTAAAATGACCAAAAAATTGACTCAAATTTGACATTGAAATGACTTGAAGACTAACTTGACAAACTCTAACCAAACTGAAATAAAATGGTATTTACAGTGACAGTGGAAGCAACATTAATAACTTAGAAATGGTACCGCTTGAACAGACGACCATTGATCGGCCCTCCTAGACAATCTTCCCCATTCATTTCCTTCAGAAGAAAGGCATTCTGACCCCGATATGCTGCAATCTTGAAGGGACCTTTCTAGAGGTTCTCGAACTTACCGTGCTTACCTTTTTCCTCATTCCTTGCATCTGATTTCAACACCACATCATCCAACTAAAATTTATCTGCCTTTGCTTTCCTGTCATAAATTTTCTTAATCTTCTCCTGCAACTTGGATGTGTTATGGAAGACTTCTTCTCTGGTCTGCTGCAAGTGGACCATTTGATTCAACCTTCTCTGCATAGGATCTTCTTAATTGCCGCCTCCTGAAGAAGTTTGACTACCAGGGCTGGGAGAGAGGTAGGAAATACTATATCAACTCCATAAACAAGCTCAAAAGGTGACGTACCAATGGATTTCTTCTAACTGACCCGATTTTCCCGAAGTGCATTGACCAACCTCTTATGCAAGCTCTTCTTGTTTATTTCCAGCAGCTTCTTGATGATGTTGACCAATGATTTATTCGAAGACTCCGCCAATCCATTGCCTTGCAGATGATAGGCAGTTGAGTGACCCAAAATGATGTGATATTTATGACAAAACTCTACCATCCTTTTTGATTTGAAAGCTGCTGTGTTATCAGTGATCAACTTATTCGGGAAACCAAAGCGAGACAAGATGTTATTTTCAAGGAATGAAATGATTACCGCATCTGTAGCTTGTTTGGTGGGAATTGCCTCGATCCATTTCATGAAATAGTCTGTCATTATGAGGATCCATCTGTGCTGACCGGAAGAAGCAGGATGAATTTCATCAATGAAATCCAACCCCCATTGCTGGAAAGGGGCACTCACCTCAATAGGCTTAAGTGGTAAAGGTTGTAACTTCTTCCTTCCTTCAAAAATCTGACACTTATGACAGCTCTTGACCATATTATATACATCAACAAACAATGTCAGCCAATAGTACCCCGCTCTCAGAATTTTATTTACTGTTGATTTCCAAAAAAGGTGACCACCACAGTCTCCTTGGTGGCAATCCTCCATGACCTTCTTTGCTTCCTTTTCCACCAAGCAATTTCACAAAATGCCACCGGGATCTTTCCAATACAGTGCAGAATTTAGAATGCAAAACGTGGCAGCCTTCAACTTGAGTGTTCTCACTTTGTTTCTAGTCATGCTGGGCGGTGGTGACAAATTTTTAAGCACATATATGATATCTGAATACCACGGAGAAAGAGCAAACATTTCAGATACCTGAATTGACAATCCTTCCTCATTCTCATCAGACATAGTAGCGATCATATTTATTTCCAAGGCGTGCAAGTTTGATTCGGCCATTAACTTTGCCAATCCTTGTCCTTTAACCAGCTTTGTGGGGTTTATTTCCACACCATATTCCAGCAAGGCTGCAGCCCACTTGCCTCATCTTCCTTCTAGATCAGTCTGCACTAAAACATCTTTGACAGCAGCGTTAGGAACATAGGCCAAAACATGAGAATGTAGAATATATACCCGAAAATCTTTCAATGCTTTCACAAGTGCAAGGGCTTGCTTCTCAATGATGTTGTATTTTAAGGCTGCATCTCTTATAGCTCTGCTGAAGAATGCAATGGGTCTTTCGTGCTCATCTCTTTTCTGCAATAACACCACTGCCATAGTATGCTCCGAAGCAAATGAAAACAATATGAAATCCTGAGTGTAGTCCGGGATGACTAGAACTGGAGCTGAAGAAAGAGCCAATTTGACCAAATTGAAAGATTTTATAGCCTCCTCCGTCCATCTCACTTGGCTGTCCTTCTTAAGCATGCTTGTAATCTCTCTTAGGTGCTTAGCAAGATTAGGTACAAAGCAGCGTAGAAAATTCATTTTACCATTGAAAGATTGAATCTCTTTCTTATTCCGGGGCAGATCGATTTGCTGAATTGTTTGCACACGTGCTGGGTCAATACGAATGCCATCTTTTGAGATAATGTGCCCGAGTAGCTTTCCTTCCTCCATGGTGAACAAGCTCTTTTTCGGATTCAGTGATAGGCCATATTTTCTGCACTTTTGGAAGACAATTTTTAGATGGTACATGTGTTCTTCATCAGATTTGGAAAACACCGTCAAATCATCCAGGTACACAACCAAAAAGACATCCTTCTAATTTGCGAAAGCCAAGTCCATTTCACGCTGAAATGTGGCACTTGCATTCTTCAAACCGAAAGGAATTTTAGCATACTGAAAGGTTCCCCATGGAGTGGTGAAAGCTAGTCTTGTCTCGGTCATCTTCATGGACAGAAACTTGGTTAGATCTGAAATAACCATCAAGTAGTGACATATGAGATGCTCCCACTACTCACTGAAGTATATGGTCGATTTTGGGCAGTGGATAATTATCTTTCAATGGAACTTTATTGAGATTTCTAAAATCAATGCACAAGCGAATCTCACCTGTCTTCTTTCGTACGGGCACCAAATTAGAGATCCAATCCGAAAATCTGATGGGAACAATGATCCTTGATTTGTACAACCTGTTTTCAATTGATGGCAGTAGCTTTGGATTTAGCATTCTCAACTTCTGTCTGAAAGGTTTCTGATTGGGCTTAATGGGTATAGTGTGTTGAGTTATATTTGTATCATATGTCTTTAAGTTGAAATAGTCCCAAGCAAACACATCTACAAACGAAGACAACAAACTGATATATTTGTCCTTGATCTTTTGTGGCAATGTTTTAGATAGTTTTACCAATTTAGGATTAGTAGCTGTTCCGATATTGACCTCTTCTACACCCTTCTCTGTTGGCTGCAATGTTGGTTTGCGGGCTACATCATCTTCATCAAAGAGTTCTTCTAAAGGTATCAAACCTTTAGCAATAACGTTATTCTTTAGCTGCAACATGTCCATTTCATTGATCTGCACCAAGGAAAATTTTAAGGATGGAAATTTTTCTTGAAGTTTAGAAACAATGGCGAATCTCATTAATCCCTAATATG
>APFE030525292.1:100494-124401 GCA_000404065.3 Pinus taeda
CCATTGTGGCTGGTTCTCTCTCTCTTAATTGATAAGCCATGTCAGCATCAAAACCATCTGGAAACTTCACCATGGCTAGCCCCACAGGTGGCCTTAGATGATATGGAATTTCATTATAAACAGAATTGAATCTAATGCAGTAGTCTTGGACCGACTCACCCTCGTTTCATTTGATTTGCTCATATTCAGCCAGAATTTGAAGAGGATTCTTTTTCACTTCCCAACGATTTAAAAATTGCCTTTGTGGTCGGCCAAGGTAGCAATACGTTCCGCCAGCAAACCTCTAAACCATTTTCTCACTTCACTTGCAAATGTATGTACAAAGAGTCTCATTTCCACATTCTCTGCATCGATCTCATGAAGTTCATATAAATCTACCATTTTGTCCACATGTTGCTGAGCAGTAATGCTGTTAGGAGTGCCATCAAAAAATGGGATTTTGCTTTGATAATTTGTGGGAATATCATCCAAAACTTGAGGCAGAACAAGGGGTGCAAAACGGGCAGCCATCACTCTTGGTGGATTCGGCATTGGAGGTGTTGGAGGAGTGTGGGAAGTTTGTAGGGGGCTAGCAATTGGAGTTTGAAGTTGAGCTATAATGTAATTATCAATTGACCGGTTAGCCCTTTCCGTCTCCAAGTCTACAAGAAACTGTGGATTGTGGATAGTAGAGTCAACTGCCCTTTTGGATTTGGTCTCGAAATAAATAAACAATAATAATAATAATAATAAATAAATAAAAATAGAAATAAATAAATAAATCTAGTTAATTCAAATCAGTAGGTTGTCGGCTCACATACTTGACATCTCAACCCTAACCCTATTTATCTCTACTATCTCTCTCCTTTGTAAATCAAGTCCTGATGATGAGTCTGGGTCTAGACTCGAAACGTTGACAAAGCAAAAACTGAAAACTGTGGAATATCCGAGTGAAGATTCTAAAAAATGATATTTGAAACTACTCATCAAAATCTAGCTCTTTGAGATATTCAAAAATGTCAGGACATGAATGGGATTTGAACACGGGGATATAGAGCTCTCTTGACGATGAATTCTTGGGATCAAATTGGGATTTTCGTAGATGTGTAGAGGATCTGGATCTGGATTAGCCCTGGTATATCTTCTAGAAGCCAGCGTGCTATTGAGAAAAATCAAAGGACACAACCAACTCACTCAGCCTATCAAATCCTAAACTTATCATCTGGAAGCTTAGAATTATCAAGAAGTAAGGGGATTAATTTCAGTCCCCAGTGGAGTCACCACTATATTAGCACCTAAATCTGCCTTAGGCTGAAGGAAGTCAAAATTCAGGGTAACCACAAACCACACTCAGCCTGGTAGCTAGCCCTACCAGAATAGGAGAGGGCTCTCTCCGGGTCACGCTCAGTGAATAGATAAACAATATGGTCTGAGATGACTTACAATGAATATTTATTTTAGGCTAGTAAATAGATATGGAACCAAGAAACAAATTTTGTATAAGTGACTAAGTTTCTGGGATGTATGGGATCAACGAACAGCAATGAGCAGATAATTTAACACAAAGGCACAGATTACTTCATGAGGCGAGACAGACAGAAAGTCTAGCAATTAAATTTGAAGTAATGTGGAACGGAAAGATTGTTTAGGAGGGTGAAAAGGGCATAAACACATGAATCCTTTTCAACAGAAGAAGAACACATACGTGAAACTTTCCTACAGGCAGAGCAATAAAAATGAATTCTACCTTATCTTACTTAGAAAATTTCACAGAAATGAATATGAATGAACTGTGAAACATAAAAAAATACATATGAAACATAAAGAGAACACATTTGCTACACTCACACCACAAGAATCTCATGAAACAGAGCCGCTGCCTTTCATTAATCCTTTGTCAAAATATACAATGAAGAACTAAGTTTCTCTCCCACAGTCTCCCAAAAATTACAACCAACCAACCCTTTGCAAATGGTTTGCATACAATAAATAGTCTATGCCATGAGGAAATAGAACGACCAAGAGTTGGGGATTTTTTTGAATCATTACAAAGTGGAAGTGGAAATCCAACCATTAGTTACAGGTGCAGCGTTACAAAAATGACAAATGGCTTGGGTGACTGCTCGCCTTCCTTTGCCACTTGGATCGAAGCCAACCTTTAGTGGAAATACTTTAAATTTGGCTTAGGTGCCAAAAAAAGTGTAGTGTAGATGAGCGGGTCCACCTTGAGAAAGTCGTGAATCGAAATGTCGCGAAGCGGAAGTGATTTTGGCCCTTTTCTCTATATGCACCGCGTCCAAATCTATATGTGCTGCACCAATTTGGAGGTTGTTTTGAGGTACCTGTAGGAGTCCAAATTGTACCCAAGTGTGCTTGTTGGAAAGCCTAGCCTATCTAATTTCCAATCCAAGTGGAATTTCTGAATTTGGTTCTTATTTGCCCCTCTAAAACTTCATTCTCCCATGACTGCTTCCTGTGTGTCAAAATAGGGGCAGAGAGGTCATTTTTTTAGTGTTTTTGACCTCCTGGGGACTCAAATAATGCCCAAATTTCTTGTCCACGCACCAGTAGGGATGATTTTTAATGCTGAATCCAAAAATGCAAGCCATTTGTGATTTGGAGCCCCCAATCCTAAGCGCCGCTCTAGTGGCACGGCACACAAGGAGAAAAAACCTGTGTTGTGCCCAAAAATTTGTCATGTGACCAAAATTGTCCCAAATTTCTTGAAATTTGGGCTGGAGATCCCATATGAAGTGCTATACTGGGCCATAGAGGGTTCAGCCAATATTCGAAGCCGATCTTGCTCCTTTTGCCTCTTTTCCTTTTTGTCGCTTTGCTCAATTTTGCCTTCAAACTCCTTATCCAAGCCTTTAAACTCATGTTTCGTACCCTGTAGTGCTAAACCATCCACCTCAATATGGTTGTGTCCTTGTCAGCCTTCTCTAGCAATCTCTCAAGGTGGATGTTGATACGCTCGAGCCAAGACTCTCAGTCATTGTTAATCTCTTGCAAGGGAGTGAGCTTGATCCTCCTATGTTGGGCAGCTTGGTGATTCTCACGGATGTTTTGTAGCTCCATGATCTCATGCTGGTCCTTAAGCTATTTGTTCCTCTGCTCCAAATACTTGATAATCCATTTGGCCCTCTCCAAATTGAGTGACAAGTCTTGGATCTCCGTTTTCTGCTCCTGGATGGTCCTCCTAAGTCTGGCACTCTCCACATCTGCATCATCATCATGAATGAGGATGAAGTCGGCCTCTTGTTCACCTGATGGCCCCTCGTCATGCATGGGCTTCTTTCCCTTGTCCTGTACCTATGTTGCCGATGTCAGAAGCGAGGCCCCTTCCACCCCGGGTGGAGATAACACTCACTTTGTTGCTGCGAACAAATTCCTACTGCCTCTCTGATATGTGATGAATACTGGCATAGTAGTGGTCTCATGACACTCATACTAATGAGAAGGACCACCTATCTCATGCTCAACCTCCGATAATACCTGTGACGTGCTGAAGAGGTCACGGGAGATGAAGTCATCCCAAGTAATGCCCTGTAATCCCAACTAATGATCCACCAAAATCCGGATAAGAGCAAAGTGATAAACACTGTTAAGTTGCTGCTGAGGGGTCTTGTGCTGCATGAAGGTGCTCATCCTCTCTATGTTCCTGCAAATGAAATATTGGATGTTCATCATCCGTACCCTAGTAAAGTGCATGAGCAACCTGATGTGATAGGCATAGAGATGAGAGAACCTCCCCTCACAGCTGGAGTACTTCATGATCAATTTCATGAGTGGAGCATATTCATCTTTCAAGTATCTAAATGGAAAGACTCTTTGGAGCTGCCTCAAGAATCTGGCCTTAATGTAAGGCTCATAGTGCTGCCGATCAACCTTCTGTTTCTTGTGCCACTGTTCTCCAACATTCAGTATGCCGGTTGCTAATGAGATAGTTTCAGGTGTCAGTGTGAAAGTGACCTCGGCCAAGATAGAGTGACCTCCATGTAAGTGAAGCACAAAAAGATGGGCCAACTCATGATGAACTCAAACATTAGCCACCCTGTGACCAAACTAAAAACATGATAGATACTAGATGCATGACATAGCGAGAGGGCAGGCTTGCAATTCAGTGAGGGTGGTTGGCTCATCCCTAACATGTTGGACACTTTTGTGATGTCTCCGGGGAGCCTGTTCTTCCAAGGATGAATCACTCTGGGTTTCCATCTCATACTCCGATGAATGCTCTGATGCCATGACTATTGTATGTGTATTGTGCATGGACTGCCCTTTGATGATGGTATGAAACTAGGTGTTGTTGTGATATCTGCTACCAAGGGGAACAATGCAAAAAGGGAGTGTTAGGAGAGGAATAATATGATGGAATAGGGGTTATGGGGGAAATGTTGTTTAGGGATATGTAGGAGGGTTTGGGGATGTTATAAGGTAGGGTTTTGGGGTTTATATTGACCAATGAGTGGAGGGATAGGGAATAGGGGTTTGGTAATATTTTAGGGTAGGAAAAATAGGAAAAAATGGGATAGGGGGGATAGGGAAAAATGGAAAGAAGGGGAAAAATGAGAGGTGAAAACGGAGCCTTGGCACCAACACAACAAGTTTGCAACCCTAGCAACAATGTTCTTGACGATTTCAAGAGGTAGGGTTTATGAGTTTTTATTTCAAGTATAAATGGCCATGAACCACCATCACATCCACAAAATTTGATGAGAAAGCCACGATATAGACCCTACCTGGCAATTGGAAGGAATTCCAAATAATTTGTGGAAAATTTGGAACGATTTCAGGTCTTTGTGGGTGTGCGCTGGGCAACAAACCCAGTGCGATGCGCTCTGTATGTGTGTCGCGCCGGTGTTGAATTAACATTGTGGGGTAGCGCTGTGTATGTCACACCCCTCTGTGTGTGCACCGCGCTCTGGAAATCGCCTCCAATCTCACTCCAAACATGCACTAGCTTTCTCACAATGACTTTTCAATGCTTCTCTATAACCTTGAGTTGCACAATGACTTTGTTTTCTTGTGAAAATCCTTTATAAAGACATTGGGAGTCATGGGTTAAATTTTGCTTCTTCAAAAACCCACTTTGCTAATGTTTCATTTTGGCCTTTTTCATTGAGTTAATGCAACACTGAATTTCACTTTTCCCTTTGCATTTTTAGCTAGAATGATGAAATTTTCCTCACTTTTGCAGGGGTTGAATGACAGGGCATTTGGCCATGGAAACCATGACTGCACCTGAAGAAATCAACTGGAGACTTTTTTGAAAATTATCACAAATGTCACACTGTTTGACTTTTCTTCAAAACAGAGTTTTGAAGAACAGTCGTAATTTGTCAACATGACGATGAAAACCTTTGAATCATAACTTTGTAAGGGCCTCCCTCTAGCCTACATGGCTTTATTGGACATGGTTGAAGACCAAATTGACTAATTCTTAGACCTAATGACTGAAAATGACTCTTGTCCATTAAGGATCGAACATTGACTGTAATGGACCTTAGTGAACACTATCAAAAGACCTGAGCCAGCAGGTGCCAGACATGAGGGGAACAGACTAACAAGACCTTTCCGTCAGATTATGGCATACCCCTAGCGGAATGAAGCTAGAGTGAATGGAGCGAGACACCTAAAAATGAAATGCATAAAGAGTTTTTATCTCTAACGGAGGACTGACAAGACCGACTCTAACATTGGCTCCAATGGGGGATGGTAGCTCCTTGGAGGTGCCAAGAACAGCAGATCTCTGGAAGAGCTAGACAGTGCCTTCGTTCATTGGGCTATGGAGTCATTATTTCGAAAAACAACACAGGACTCTGACTCATTTATGAAACTAAAATGACCAAAAAATTGACTCAAATTTGACATTGAAATGAATTTAAGACTAACTTGACAAACTGTAACCAAACTGAAATAAAATGGTATTTACAGTGACAGTGGAAGCAGCGTTAATAACTCAGAAATGGTACCGCTTGAGCAGGTGACCATTGATCGTCCCTCCTAGACAATCTTCCCCATTCACTTCCTTCAGAAGAAAGGCATTCTGACCTCGATATGCTGCAATATTGAAGGGACCTTTCCAGAGGTTCTGAAACTTACCGTGCTTACCTTTTCCCTCATTCCTTGCATGCCATTTCAGCACCACATCATCCAACTGAAATTTGTCCGCCTTTTCTTTTCTGTCATAAATTTTCTTAATCTTCTCATGCAACTTGGATGTGTTCTAGAAGACTTCTTCTCTGGTCTGCTGCAAGTGGACCATTTGATTCAACCATCTATACATAGGATCTTCTTGACTGTCGGCCTCCTAAAGAAGTTTGACTACCGGGGCTACGAGAGAGGTAGGAAACACTGTATCAACTCCATAAACAAGCTCAAAAGGTGACGTACCAATGGATTTCTTCTGATTGACCTCATCTGCCCAAAGTGTATTGACCAACCTCTTATGCTAGCTCTTCTTATTTATTTCCAGCAGCTTCTTGATGATGTTGACCAATGATTTATTCGAAGACTCCGCCAATCCATTGCCTTGTGGATGATAGGAAATTGAGTGACGCAAAATGATGTGATATTTATGACAAAACTATACCATCCTTTTTTGATTTGGAAGAGTATATGCAATTAAACTTATTGGTATACCTTATAATAAAAAGGAAATTCAGTCATTCCTAGGTAAGATTAACTTATTAAGAATATTTCTTCCTAATTATGCAAAGATAATTAAAGATGTGACTATATGCTTAAAAAATATCATGATGTTAAGTGGACACCTCAAGAATGAGATTCTTTCTACCATATCAAGAAGACATTAGGCGAATCTCCTATTTTATCTAGTCCATATTATAGTAAGCTCTTTATTATATACTCTTTTGATTTAAGTTCTACCATTACAGTGGTTTTGTTATAGAATAATGAAGATAATTATGACAATCCCATGATTTCTTTAGCAAAACTCTAAGAGACATTGAGATAAAGTGTGATATTTTTGAAAAATATGTGTATCCATTAGTTAAAGCCTTGAAATTGTTTAGGACTTATGTTTTACAATCCAAAATAACTACATATGTTGCTAATAGTACTATTAAATCTATTTTAACTCAGTTAGAAAATGATGGAAAAGAGAGGGGAGTAGATTGCAAAAATCCAAGAATTTGAAATAGAAATTAAGCTTACAAAATTAATTAAAGGACAAAGACTAGATAAAATGTTAGCATAATGAAATTGCACAACATTAGGAATAAATTATGTCATGCAAATATAAGAAGAATGGCCTAGTAAATAAGAAGAATGTAATACAATATTTCTATGTAATACATATTGTTTCAATAAATATTGTTGCAAATAATTACCAAGCTTTCAAATCAATGAAAATCATCACTTCCTTTCAAAATCATAATATCATTCTTTTCCATTCAATAGCCTATCATCCTCAAGGCAATGGGCTAGTAGAATATCCAAACAAGATTTTAATGAGAATGCTTGGAAAGGTTTTATCAAACAATAGGAGAAATTGGTTCATATCATCCCATGAAGAAATAGATGAATCTCTTAATCCATTGAAACACCTTAATTTTGCTCTTTTTAGGGTAGTTGGGAATAATTTTAATTTATGGGCATTGGAGATATAATCATAACTTCTACATAGGACATCAGATTAAAAAAGGAATGTATTTGGATCTTCATTAATAGTATATTGGAAGGCTAGAAGGGTTGATAAAGGGATATTTGTCATTAGATATTGTCGTTGCACATCTCCAATGAAGACCTCAAAAGTAGTAATTGCCTCTTTTTCCATCTTCTCCTCCTTTTTTGTTTTAAAGTTAGGGACAAAAAATGGTTTCCTTTTCAATTGAAAATAATCCCCCATTAGTTTCTCAGGTTGCTCAAGTTGCTCAGCCTACTCAAGATACTCAAGTTTCTCAGGTTTCTTAGGCTGCTAAGGTTATTCAAATTGTTTGAGTTGTTTCAAAATACCTTTTGCAACAACATGTTTCAAAGGAATTTTGCATTATTTGTAGCAGGTTGTTTCAAAACAATATCTTTAACATATTGTTTCACATCACCACCTGCAATAGAATGTTTCACAACACCTCTTACAATAGAGTGGTGAATGAGTTGTTTCATAGCACTTCCTAATTCTAGGATGTAATGATAAAGTGGTTGTTCTTTTGGAGTCAATTCTAAATTGTGTTCATTAGTATCCCCTTATCCTTATAACAAGTCTTGATATTCTTCCCCTACTGATATAGATGGACTACAAACTCTTGAGCTTGTATCCAAGGCCGAGGGTTCATAAAATTTGACCTCCTTAATGTGTGCAGCCAACATAGATGATTCAGGAGATGTTGGCCTTTGTGGAAAAAAATTATTTAACCTTTTTTTCTTTGATATGGGGACTTGAATGATTTATTTTGCTTCAATTTTTTAAATCAACTCCTATATGTACGTTACTCTTCCAAAATCTTGATTCTTTTTCTTTCTCCTACCTCCTCCTCTACCCACATGGTTATTTTTTGGGGGAACCATGTTTTTCTTCTTCTCTATTCATGTAATACAATCCTATGTTCCCTACTCATTACGAGGTCGATTTCACTTCAGTATGTTGAAGCGATGTACAAGTTCTTACCTCTCGTCTTACTTGCCAAAAACCTTAGAGATAGGAACACATCTGACACACTCTAAATCAATGCATGCAAATAATGCTAGTCACACATGTGCACCTATAATACCCTCCTTGTCATTGACACCAAAACTTTGTTTGGATTGATTGTCTTTTAATTAAGGATCAATTAGCCACACTCACACATAAATTTTCAACCAGGGTAGGTCTATTATTTCAAGGCTATTGTGCAAAATATATGCAGGAAAAATGTATAACTAGCTATAGTGACATCAACCATTAAAACATCATTGAAATCATCACTCTCAACACTCAAAAATAATTGTTGTCACACTCACACAAATCAATCAATCATTCAGTCACCGCTTGTAAAGGAAAATAAAACTCTTCCACTTAGATCTCAATTCAATAAATAAAACGCTCAATTAATTTAAAATTCTTTGTAACATTAACACAAAAACACATCAATAAAATTTGTAAATTGTAACAGTAAATTAATACAAAGCACACATGCACACAAATAGACCAGTCCAGGATTTAAAAAGTTACGCAATTAGCTGAAACACTATCATGTAATTCAATGAATTAGTAATTGCAAAACATCTAAAGGTCAATAATAGTAACAACGAAATAAATACATATCAAATCTAAGAGAAATCACACATACATATACAATACCTTATTAATGCAACAATCCATACCAAATAGGAGGGCACTTCCTCCTTAGAAAGAAGCTGGTACACAAAGCTCAAAAACTAATTAGTAAAGATGTAAGATGCCACAAATCAGCAGTTGCATTAATATTAAGGAGATGATTGCATTTACAAAGATTTCAAAAATCATAGTGTTGATATTATCCATCGCGAGGCAGAGGGTACACTCTTTTATAAATTACATACATCTATCTTTGATACATAATCAATTAGATAGTTTATTGATTCTCTAATTGTACAGTTTAAGAAAAAAATTATAGCCATTTGTTATGAATACAAAATATTGTAACAATCTTTCCAAAATAGACAATATTGATAAATGAAAGTCATAATTGTTTCTATCATCATGGATTTACTATCAATAAATAAACAGTTTCTTGGCACAAGGCTCAATCTTGAATTGACTGAGTGACAACCCAAGTTGAACACTACTTTGTTGAAAATGGAGGATTCAAAAAACAAAGTATTAACACAACATCAATATCAACATGTCTTTGACTCTGGAATTGACGAGACAAATTCTAGAACATAACATCCCTGCAATAGCACCTTCAACGAGCCAAGGTTCCCTTGAAACAATCCCTTGTCATTTTGTTAATAATATTTCCTAAAACAATCAACCTCGCATAAAAATATAAGAAAAGTAAATAAAGTAAGGTGACATGGAAAATAAATGTACTTTGGTCAGAAGAAAGTAAATGAGGTAACATGGTATAGCTTTTAAGGCCAAAAGGGTAGGAAAAATAGGGAAAATATGTACAAAAAATTGCCAATTCCACATCCCAATAGGGGGACCACGAGGACAAGGAGAGGAAGGAAATTTAGCGAGGTACCATCGAGATTCAAATAAACATCGGAGTCTACTATTGGTTCCCAATTCGATGAAGTGTGGAGGGACAAGGTATTCATACCTGCAATTAGTGAATGTGATGTTAGTTCTGAGGTCCCAAGAAGCTATCGAGGAGCCCACGAAAACTCACTCTACAGGGTCCAAATGATCCATGTAGATATTGGTGGCCACTCGCCTATTCCACTTGGACCCCCACAACTATCTCTTTCAATTTTCAGTTTCAAAGTTTTGTAGCAATCTTCAACAAACTTCGTGCATGTGCTACGACCTCCACATAACACTTTCTTGGGTAAGGCGGTTTTTTTTTTAGCAGGATTGTTTTGGGCGACGAGTTTGCAGATCAGATCTGAAACTTTTAGTGAAATGCTTACAAAAAAAACATATTTTGATTTCTTGCAAAAAAATACCCAAATTAAAAAAAATAGGCTGAATCGGAGTTCGGATGAGGGAGATATCACTGATTTAAAATCAATTGTGTTGCAGAATTTATTCTGATGTCAATTCATGGACAGTGACTCTCCTATAATTTTTTACATTTTTGTGTAGAATTTTAGAAAATTGATTGCATATTTGAGCTCCTCTTGGAAAATCACCCATTTTCAAAGAAAAAATTGGTCGAATCGGAGTTTGGATGAGGGAGATATCATTGATTTAAAATCAACTATTTTTTCAAAACTTTTGTGACAGCAGGGCAGTTGCAACACTGACTACTATTCTCAACTCTTGTGGCCATGGGACCTATGGATGACCATAACTATACAAGAATGATCCAGAGTTCACCTTCACATACCAGATGCTAGTAGATAGCAAGCAAGTTCCTGATTTCCACCTCTAGGACGCATTGTTATGCTACCTGAGACACCTTTGTGTTCCTTCAAGTAAGTGTGCTAAGCTAATTTGGGAGGTGCAATACAGTCGAGTCGTAGGACACTTCGGTGTGGAGAAAATTGTGGTTACACTACAAAAGTACATTTATTGGATAAAACACCCACTGGATGTTGGAAAATATATAAAATCTTGCACTCCTTGTGCCATCGCCAAGCCAACCATCAAGAAGAAAGGCTTGTACACTCCTCTGCCTACTCCCAACCAACCTTAGGAATTGATCTCCATGGACTATATTTCTGGCCTCCCTTCTACCAAGCATGGTAATGGTTGTGTATTTGTAGACATGGAAAAATTTTCTAAATGGCTATATTGGTGGCCTGCAAGAAGAGTATCATAGCAGAGGACACTACCAAACTCTTCTTTAAACGAGTGTGGGTACATTTTGGGATCTCACAAACCATTATATCCAATCGGGATAGCAAGTTCCTGAGCACATTCTAGTCAAACCTTTGGACACTATTGGACACCAAGCTCACCAAGTCGACTGCATTCCATCCCCAGATTGATGGCTAGAAGAAAGTCATCAATAGGATGATAGTGCATATACTCTGCATGTACAACTCCAAGCATCCACGAACCTAGGATGAGAGTCTTCCCTATGTGCAACACACTTATAACAGATCTCTCCATAGCTTGACTGGTCGCAGTCCCTTTCAAGTGGATCTAGGATTTCAACCATTATGCCTGATTGATGTTACCATGCCTCATGTGACTACACAAACATAATCCACACATGTATTTTCTGAGGCTAATAAAGCAACCAGATTTATTGAACGCATCCAACACATCCACCAGCAAGTTCACCACATCTTGGAGAAGTCAAATTCCAATTACAAGTAACGACATGATCAACGTTAGGTGCCACACAAGTTTCAACTGGGCGACAAAGTTTGGTTGCATTTGTAGAAAGAACGCCTTACTACAACTCATCGAAAGCTTAGACCACTCTGATATGGGCCTTACACCATTACCAACGTTGTTGGAGACAATGACTTTAAGCTCAACATTCCCCCATTTCTTGACATGCGCCCAATGTTCAATGTGGACCTCCTTCGACCATACTTTCCACTATTATTGGACACATCAGACATTGCAGAACAACTCACAACAACATAGTTAAACCCATACTGCATGGAACAAGCCACAACTGATCAGATCATGGACACACAGATCAAGAACACTCGCCAACAGAGGATCCAACTATATCGGGTTGTCAAAGCTGGTCAACTCCTGCACTAAGGCAAGTGGCTCACCAGGGACCAAGTCCAATAGAAGCTTCGCCATCTCATGGAGGCACTCAACGCAATGTGAACCATTGCTTCCTAAGGGGGAGGACTGATCTAGGTGGATATATATGTGAAATAATTAAAATTTAAATATGAAGTTTTGAAATATAATGGTTATGAATATATATCATTATTTCAATTTATATAGTTAAATAGATCTTAATTTATAACTATTAACTATTTCAAATTCTTATATTTAATTCTTTTTAATTATATGTTTATTAATAAACTTTATTTAAGTGTGATAGCATTATTAATTATATATTCTAAAATAAGATCACTATGGATTCATTATTATTTAAATAATATTCCAATGTGATATGTAGATTATGATTTTCTAGAAAAAAAATGTTTATAATTTTATTAATAAAATCAAAATTACTATTGAATTGAATCAATTTATTACTTTTTTATACTTTAAATTTGATCGAACATTATTAACTTTATATCTATTATTTTTTTATTTAATATTTTTCATTTATTGAAATAGGTAAATTTTCCCCTTAAATATTTACACTCATTAAACCATTACAATTATTTCACCTCAATATCGAACCAAGCTATAATATTTACACTCATTTAATAAAAACTACAACGAGTACCTTATACTAAATATAAACACCTCGTAACATACATACATACCATACATATTATATATATATATATATATATATATTATATATATATATATATATATTTAAAATTTTAAAAATAAAATTACACAAATTAAAATATATAACTTTATAACAACTTTTTAAATTCAAATTTTCCCTTCAAATAAGAGTTCGTTCCTTCCCTTAGCCCATACATAAAATTCTCAATAACAAATTAAACTTTTTCAAAATACAACATTAAAATGCATAATTTGAATTTATTAATGCATAAATTAATTTTTTAACTACAATTGAATTCATCCTATCCTTTCAAATAAGATGTGGCTTCTTCAATTTAACCCCATAAAACTCTCAACAAAAAGTTGAGCTTTTCCTCTCATAAAATCATCTATCATATGGTGCTAAGGGGTTGTTATCCAAATAAAATTGGCATCCTAATAAAAGCTTTGTATGTGCTTTGGGTTTGGGTATGAGGATTTTTTTTTTTCACTTCATCCAAGGCGTTTATGAATCCATCTCTATATTGAAATGTGTATTGACATTAAAGATCTTTTGTGCAAGTTCATTCTCGTCGAAAAAGTTTGTTTTGACTTTGCTAATTGTCTTTTCAACAGAAAAGACTAACTCTTTTTTTCCCTTTTATCTAGTAACCCACGAATTTAAGGACTTAAATGCGCAATTTAATTTTATTATACAATGCAATGCAATACAGATACCAGATAAAATAAAATAAATTTTAAAAATATTATATATTTCAACTAATACTTCTAAGTTTAAATTTGTAAAATGTTAATAAAACATATTCAATGATAACTACACAAATGCCCATTAATATTAACTAAAAATGATTGAGGACAATCGCTCTTATAGCTTATTATATTACAATATTTGTTGATATATAAGTATATTAGAATCCTAATATTTATTAATACAGCTTGAGTGCCTAATGGTTAAGAGCATGTGGTTCCTCTAAGAGGTCAACAGGTTCAAAACCAAGGGGTAAGAGTATGTATGCCTTCGGAGACTTTAGCAGTCAAATCGCTGCGCGGAGTGGGTCCCTTGTCCCAACAAACAAGGGGGTCTCAAACACAATTTGGTGTCTTCTTGCTTGACCTTAAAATGGATATTTATGATTATTATTAATATCTACTTTATATGAATATCGAAAGTTATATGTCTTATATGTGAATGGTATGAATAAAATTTATGATAGTCATTATTTATAAAAAGATTATGATTTTTTTTAGAATAAAGGTGTTGTTTTAAGTATTGGTTTAGCACAAATGCACACCTTAGGGATGGATTGGTGAAGTTGTGCATTTGTGCATAGGAAATAAAGTGTTTGTGGATATATGTATAAATTTATTTCTTGACAAATGCAAATCTAATTATGGAAAGAGTGGGTAGTGATGGTGTGATGTTTGTGCATAAAAATGTACAACTTTACTTTTTAAAGAAAAGGGTCATGAAGGTGTGAAAATTTGGGAGTGAATGGATGCATTCATGTAGATAAGTGAGCAAATTTGTGTATTTGTGTACAAGTTGATAAATATAGAAGTATCTTGTATTACTATTGTATTGAATACACAAGATATCTTCTATATATAACAATATAAGGGACCTAGTCTTAGCTAAAGATAGTTATGACAACTAGGAAGATAAGAAATCCTACATGAGCTTACAACTCATAATGGTTGGCTCATTGGAAAAAGGAACATTGGAAAATACCAACACTAAAAACCCCCATTAAGGGAAGAAAAGGGAGTTAAAATAAAGAAAATTGGATTTGCACAACAAGGCCTAATAAAGTACCCAAGTAAAAACTCTCTTAAGCAAAGAAAAGGAGAAAAACACATAGGAAAATACTCCTCTCCAAGAGAGAGAAAGATTCTAATTCTCAAAACATGGAAGATGAAACTATATATCCCACATTGATCCACTAATTAGCAATAATAGAAGCCCGATCCAATCAAGAAGCACCAAAATTTTGAAGAGGAGAGCCAATAAATCTCAGTGTACTTGGTTGAACTTTGAAGTAGAATTTGTTGTAGAGGCATGAGAAAAGAAAACAATGACAACCACCTCATAAATGCTTTAGAAAAGATAGGCACTAGTAAATAACTAGTAGAAAGGATTCAAATAGAAGCAACTACCATGAACCATCAAATGAAAAATGAGACCTATAGACACTGAAAGGTCCAAATAAAAAGTATGGAAAGGATAAGAAACCCCAATTTTCCAACACCATAAAAAATTATTGTTTCAACACTCCCTTGTAAATTCATCTTGTAGGAAAACAAATTACATATCACAACTTCCTCCCCTTATTTTTTTTATTGCGAATGCTAATCAAAACATGGCACAACAGTACTCTCGAAGAATTTTGAACAATGTCACCATCAATGATGATCAAATACTATCGAAGTAGTCAAGATAAAATTAAGAAGACAACATGGTCAAATAGATCAATTGACTAAATAACAAGGAAATAATAACATATAATCTTTGTTTATAAAGGCAGTGTATGCCAGCATCAAACTCCCCCTCCTTTAAACACAATTGAGGGAGCAACACCAATCAAAGTTTTGTCAATAAATAGCCTAATCAAAAACTCCAGTCAACTCTCATTTTTTGTCAATCCTCATTTTATACAATTACATAATTTATGATACATAAAAATGTGAAGTTTGTAAATGCTTATTCAAATGATGTCATGACCACCCATCAATCCAACCACAATTAATCCTAATAGTCGGTATTGGTGCACAATTTTGTCTTTGACGTCATTTTTTTCAATGAGCTAATTATATAGCTACTAGGCTTTTGATTCATGGGTAATATCCTCTAATTCTTATGTGGGTGTTGATATGGTTCATATTGCTTCTATGTAGACTCAAATGTTTTTGCAACAACATTATCATTTGTAATGAAATTTTCATCCATCTTATTAATCTACACAACATAATAAGTAGAGCTATGCTCTTATAGCAACTCAGTCTGAGCTCCACTGCAAAAAGTGACACCTTCCCATATTTAACAAGATTGCATGTAGGCAGTGAGTCAGTATCAACAACATATCCAACACCTACTCTAGATGTCTGCACTTCAAGATAAATACAAACAACAATTTCATGTCAATTCTTCCCAAGTCCTCCGTTGGTATAGCCCATTTTCTTATCAATTGAGACCCTATACCAATAGCACATTTTTCAAATATAGGTGAAACAAAAGCATGTGATGAAACCAACTTCAACCTTCTTACAAATAATGAAGCTACAATCAATATCATCAAAGGTGGAAGAAGTAATAGCTAAGCATGGAAGCTAAACAGTATCAATCTTCTTCTCAACATTCTTTAGTCAACTAACTTCTAGCCCAACAGTTTTTTTCCAGTCCTATAAGCCTAAATAATCTCATTCTTCTCAATCAATTTTAGTGACAAGGCATCATAATCTTCTTGCAAGGCCAAATATTTGTCAAACAATCTATTTTATTTGCTCAAAGAGGAGAAAATTCTTCATGAATGCCTTCCATGGAAGCTTGTAAATAAGAAACCCCATTATCCCATTGGGAATTTCTCTCCTCCAACCTACAAATTTTCTCCTCTAAAGAAATATTTTTCTAAATGTAAGAAAGCCTTAAATTCCTCCTCCAAATCATGAAGAATGTCAACATTGATAACAAATTCATTTGCAAGACTCTAGAAAAAGGTTCTCTTGGTTCTCCCTACACCATCAACCTTTCTCGGCCATAGTAGTATTGAACCATGTACCTTTAGTATGTAACTAATTCTTTTGTTCTTAATTCTATTTCAACTAATTGTAAGTTAAAGACCTCATTACAAACTTGATCAACTAACTTATTCTCATAAAGTTCCTACAATCCTTTATCCATTTTTAAAAATTGTACACAACACAATAAGTTTAGAAAATGAACTCAAAAGGAGTAACCACCAATTGAGTCATGAGCAAAGACTCCTTGGAAATATTGCATAGAAAGATCACATCTAAAACACAAATCTCTCGATCTTTGAAACTACATATGGTCAACATCAATGGTCATCATTTAGTTAGGATTTTAATTTTTTTATTATTGTTTAATATATCATAGTAAAATAAAAAAATCCTTACCTCAAATTAAGTACTTATGAAAAATCCTTTCCCAAAGTAATCCTTAAATATTCAATACAAAAGACTTAATATCATGAAAAAGTTTAAGACAAAAGGGTTGATATCTATGATGATGTAGCTAGAGAGGTGACAAACAAATTCCAAGTCCCTTCCACATTCTAATAATATGGGTGGTAGTCCTATGGTACAACTTTGTAAAAAAATGCATACAAATAACCCTTAATATAATTATGCAATGTTAGAAAACACCAAGAAAATATGATCTATATATTATGCATAGGAAAGAAATTGAAGAGTGCATTGTAGTAGTGATAGTGGGAACAAGGGATCACATCTTCCATGAACATCACGAGCTGATTCAATAAAAAAATGAACTATAAGAAAGATATGGCACAAAATGTGACCATTACATCTAGCTTCTAGTGTAAAAGAACGTCAAACAATACAAACAATGCACTATTGAATCCATTTGTTCAATGATGGAACTCAAGCCTTCTCATTTGGGGAAGTCTAGAGAGATTGGGAATGGAGAATCTATAGAAATTATTCTCATGTATTAACATTCTCTTGTATAATATATGACCCTTTTTGCATTGAATTAAGGCACAAGAACCAATGTTCACTTTGATTCATCAATAGTTAGAAACGGGTCTTAGTTAAATATGGAAACTGGATAGAGACGGGCTTTAAACACTTTATGACTTGGCATTAGTGGTTTTGTCCCTTCCAACCTCAATGATTTGAAATGAGGTGATCCAAGGTTCAAGCCCATAACGTGTTGAAGTTTGAATTTCAAATTCAACATAACAATGCAGAAAACTCTCACAGAAAACCAATTTAGTATTAGTGTTATTACTTAAGAAATTCTCATCTAGATTGAATTGGTACTTCAATCTTGTATCCAGGAAACATAATGAAAAATATATTGAGATATAATACGATAATGGAATGTTGTAATCCATCATGTTTGTTGCTAATCCATATGATTTGAAATTCTATAGAAATATCTCATAAGTCAAAATGTCACCTAGGGTGCTAGCTACATGTAGCTAGCACGTGAGCCCCCTGAGATGTTTGACAATGGAGGCATTACTTCCCACATTGATGAACTAGTTATGGAAACTCCTTGAATTTATTCAGCTTGTTTTTTCCATTCAATGGAATAGTTATACAAATTTGACTATACAAATAAATGGATTTGCACACTGGTGAGAACCCACATGGTAACAACACAAGCAACCATCACAACGAAATTTTTTTGAATAGTCAAAATAGTCATGATCAAATAGGACACACTCTATTCAATTACAAAAGAGAGGATCTGAAACTATGATTTGATTTAAGGTTTCTTGTTAGTCAAGAAGAGAGTGAACACAATGAGCATAATCTACATATCTAGAAATAATGATGCAATCACCAATCCATAATGAGAACCATTGATTACTGATCTACAATGAACCACCATAGTGAGAAGAACTCTCACTATAATCTATGTATTTAAACTCCCTCATTAGGGGGATTTTCAGGTAAAATATGGACCTCAAAATAAAAATGGTGCTAAGAAAGTCAACTTTAAAAGAACCAATAAGATTCAAGATGATGTCATCCCCATGGGTAAATATTTTTGGTTTATCTCCTTATAGGACCACTCAAATGTCAATTACATATTTTCATTTATTTTTAATGTGGGTCTACTCAAATTATACAGAGTGGGTACTTATTGGATGCTGGATTTAAATTCTTCATCCAATAGGTGTCTACACCTGACATTTGAGTAAACCTATAAGGATATAAGCAAAAAATACAATTACACTCTTATTTTACTATTTTAACTTTTATTTTTTTATTTTCTTTAGGAGGCCCATTTTATACTTCAAAATTCTCCTAATAAAACCTTCAGTGCTTTCAACCAAATTGAAACCACTCACATATATCTACATAAATGTAATAAAAAAGGTGAGGGACCTCATGTAAATTTGAAAAAAAGAATATCTAAGCAAATCAAGTAATCAAGGAAGGAGATTCCCACTCTGATACCATGTAGAAATATCTTGTACTATTATTTTATTGAATACACAAGGATTCTTGCATTTATAACAATAGAAGATACTCGATGTTAGCTAAAGATAGATATAAAAACTGGGTAAGATAATAAATCCTACGTGAGCTTACAACTCATAATAGTTGGCCCATTGGAAAAAGGAGCTTTGAAAAATACCAACGCTAAAAATACCTTCACCTCCTAAAAATGTGGATAAAATTGTGCATTTACACAATCCTCTAGAAAAATGGGTAAAGAGATGCATTTATACATAAACACATGTTGAAGAGTGAATTAAAGGTGTACATAACTCATAAACAAGCTTATCATATATATAACTATAATATATGAGTTACAACATATAGACAATTAGGTGTTTCAAACATTATGGGCTAGAACCTCAGAATAGAGGGAGATGTAACAACATTAATTTGCCATGCTAATCCCCATAATAACATGAAAACTAGTCTAACATCATTTAGTTGTCAACACCACTTTAATATTAATATGGATCTCATATACATGGGCATGACATGGGTGGATGTCTCTAATAATATTATCATTATGGTTCTTTCTTCTTAATGGGAGATTTAATACGTAAGTGTCTCCCCCCATGATCCTCTTTAATGAATGGGAAAAAAGGGAGGAAGAAATAACCTCTTAAGCATTTTGGGAGGCTAGTTAACATTAAATATCATGGCATGATTAGTGTCACACCATTAGAGCATTCCCACCACTTAACGTGCATCATGACCTTTGAGTGTGCAACACTAGTGTGGTTCCTTAGCAATGGCATGATCAACTTGTCAGTGCTACATATGGACTATGCCTATACATATATACTTATGTCTATGTGATTAATTAACAATGTTTACTAAATAAACAAGTAACCAGTCACAAGTACAAATTTTCTTCTTTACTTCATCATCATATATGTATAATTCAATTATTTAACAATTACACATTCATCAACATCACATAAACAAAATAGTATAAAAGTGTATAAAGGATGGTTATAACCTCTAATCATATATTACCACCCAAAAATATCAATACACAAATGTTACATCATTTAGGAGAAGGTTCGGGTGCTCCCCTACCCTTCCTCTCCACAAATACAATCCAATCCAAACTTATAATGAACCTTCACTTGGCCTTAGATCAACTATCAAGTCATTTAAGTCAATCAACCCACCCATTTGTCCACTAGTCGGGCCACAGATCACCAATGAAACCTCGCTTAGTTTAGACATACAAATCACTATCTTGATCTTAGTTCACCCTTGGACTATCCACTGGTTCACACTTCAACCCACCTGTAGCTTAGTCCATCCCTATGCTTGATAGGGAGGACTTACAATTGTGTCCTCAGTTCTTTGTGCATCTCCTTTTACCATGTGGTTTATCTCAACCTTTGCCTTTCGGCCATGTCCTTGTCACTAATCTCTCCACTTGGTTATGTTGTTATATCATGTTGTTCTCCCATTTGCACCAAGGCTCATATGTGTGTATGTGTTTATGTCTTGTTGTGCGAGTATCTAAGGGGTTGTGACCCCTTGGATCCTCAAGATGACCTCTCGAGCTATCACAACACTCTATTATATCATTGTGTAGTCCCTTTGGTTGATGTGCTCTCCCATCTCTAGGATCAGTCGACACACCCCCAATGCTTGTTTAGGTTATGCTTAGTGTCATGCAATCTTGTTTTTCCATGTCATATGGCTATGGGTGCATTCCGTGGGTGCACTTCATCTCGACTTGTTCCATTGTTGGGGCACAATCATCGTGTTGACACCCAACTCAATGCTCGATTCATCTCCATGAATCCCTTTCTTTCACATGATGGTGAGCCTGACTCTTGGAGAAAAAATCCTAATGTCACTCTTTTATCGCATTTCTTGGGATGGGTGTTGCACCACACTCAACCTCCCAATATTGTTTGACTTATGCATGGGGCTCTCACCTGTGAGGTTCTGACATTCTCCCCCATTAATAAAATGTTGTCTTCCTTGACAACGAACCCCTTGGTAATTCTATCTATCACCAAAGATAAATTACGTCATGAGGAAGGGTGCTAATCTCTAATATTGCCTCTCATCAATCTGCAAATACCCTTATATGATTTCATGTGTTAATCCCCTTGTTTCTTTAGCTAATTTGGCAACTAATTTGATTGACACACAAAATCCACAAAAACATACATCATCTCATATAAGCGCAAATATCCCCCTATCGCATTGTCATCCAAACATCCTCCTCAACAACACTGCTCATGAAGAAAGTACCCTATGGAGCTCCCCCCTCTGTATAAGACTCCCTACCCTAAGAAATTGACAATAATACCATATCCTAATGGCTTAGTGTGAGGATGAAGTGGGGTATCCTCAAGGACTACCACTCCCAACTCTAAGCTCAACCCCTCCTGCTCCTGCATGTGCTCCTTGTGCAAATGAATAAGCCCTATATAATCCTAGAAAATGTCCTCCCATACTTGAGATTACTCCTCTATATATCTCCGTGATATATATCAACAAAGAAGGGTAGTAACCAATCCTATATTCACTCTCCTTAAGAAGACTCTCCAACTCTAGATCCTACAACCATTCATTCAACTTCTATGTCTCTCTAGAAGAGCCAATCTCCATGTTGGCTCGTCTATACCAAGACTCATCTCCTTAGCCACCATCTTCGACCCTAGATGTGATCCTCACGTCCACATCATCATCATCATGATAATTTTCCTCAAACACATAATCATCATCATCATCAAATAATGGTGCCCCATTACTACCCTCCTCATATGTTGCATAAGATCATGATGATGAGATAAGAACCTTACCTATCAAAGTCTCCATAATATTTGCATGTTGCAACATAATAGACTCCACATGGTATAAATTCCTATGTGCTTTAATGCTCATTTATCTATCCTCTAACAAAAATATGTCATTCTTTTCCATGCATCCATGTTGATTCATAAGATCTACACTACCATTGGATCATGTCCTAAGAGAATGAACAATCTCTCCATATGAGGAACAAGCACAACTATCTCTCATATCAAGAAATATTGTCCCAACATAACATTATAGTCATCTAATTATACAACTATGAAGTCAAGCTTCCCCTTCCAATCTCCAAACTAAATGGGTACATCCCTAACTGTTTCGAGTACTCTCCTATAACTAGCTTCTTTGAAGTACATGTGAGTTGCTATAATGTGCAAATCCAACTTCCTCTCCACCTCTTCCCTCATAAAGTTGTGACTTGCTCCACTATCCACCATATCAGTCCATTGACTCCTAGCGATATCAACACACACTCAACTTAGTTGGTTCCAGTGTCGGATATGTTTTGAAATGGCTTCCTTCATAGAAGATACTCCCAAAACCTACATCACTCCCACATATGCCTTATGTTATTGCTCCATATGATCCTTTGCATAGACCCAACATGAAAGAGGCTTCTTTGTTTTTCCTTTCTTGTCTTGCTCTAACTCATCTCCTTTTGAATACTTCCCTTTCCTTTGTCATCTTTCTTCTTTCAATTTCCATTTTTGTGCTCTCTTCCTTTTGTCTTCCCATCAATCTAGAAACCCAAAATTTTATCTATTGCAGTTATAGCTACTACAATCGTTTGAACATTATGTCGCCGTATATTATCTTGTGCACATGGATGCAATCCAACAATAAAAATGAACAACAAATCCTCCTTTGACATATCCTTAATCTCCAACCTAAGCCTTGATAACTCTTTAATGTAGGCCTAAATGTCCCCTATCTATTTTAGAATCTTTAATCTATTCCTTACGATCCACGACTAATTCCCTGGTCCAAACTACACATACAAAGCTTCCTTCATTTCTCCCCATGTAATGATATTGTGAACACTACAACTAGCTGCCAATTCTTCCATCATATATCTCCACCAAAACTTTGTTGTCCCTATTAGATATGTAGCAATGGTCCCAACTTTCACTTCATCTGAACATCCACTCATCTAACCCAAATACTACTCTATATCCCAACAAAAGTTACCTAATACCTGTGCACTCATGTTACTATGAGATGTATTTGGTTCTTTAGCCTTCACTCTTATTGAAGCGCTAAGAGATTTCTATCCCACAACCTTCTTCAATATCACAATCATCATGTACTCACTAACAAAACAAACAAGATCATTAACTTTTTTTCAAGTAAATCCATCTTCTTTCCATAAATCTAATTTCTCTCAACTAATTAAGTATTAACTAATTTTAATTTCTACCTGTTAATGCTATTTTTAACATTTAAAGTACATTGAAAAATGGAGAAGATTAACCTTTTTAGTGAATATATATTTTTTTAAATGAAATAAATTGTACCTTAATCCACTCATTTTTAAATTTATTTGAATTGAAATGATCTAAATGGATCATTTAAAGTTGCAAAAACTTGTAAAATTTGAACAATTTTTTTATAATTAAATAAAATTAGAACGTTTAACAAAAGATTATTTTACATATTTAAAATTAAACAATTATGTCATGCTTATTTCATCACTCTATACGTCCAACTAATGTATGTAAAGAAGGTCCAAAAAGTCAATTTCATTCCCAGTGGGGCTTTGGTCTTCGGCTCCCATTAAGAACTGCATGTTACGTACACAAATATTATATCACATGATAAACAAAACCTAGAAAACGTAATGTCGACGCAAAATTAACTATATTTATACGTTAGAGCTTTTAAAAGGAATGGACAATTTTATTGTTATTTTATATTATAAATAATAATATTTT
>APFE030525293.1:0-12926 GCA_000404065.3 Pinus taeda
TATTTCAAATTCATATTCAATAATGAAAGCATAAATACAATGATACATACATAATTGAATTAAATAATGAAATACATTGATCCATACTCATCATCCTTACTAACACATACATGATTCATCCATAGACCACGAGATTCAATAATGAAATACTCCAATCCATATTCATTATTCATTATTCACCATTCTAGAATCTACATTGATTTAAAAATTAAATTCATCATTCATAATTGTAGATTCTAAATTGATTTAAAATTAGAATTCATCATTCATCATTCTAGAATCAAATTAGTACTAAGCAAAATAGACTATAATAGATACTGAAATCTGAATACTGGAATAGTAAATTGATATAACTAAAACTCAAAAACAGTGGAGTGATGGGTCTAAAAGTCATTCTAAAGTACAAAGAGGGCTTGGTGCTCTTGATTAAATACAAATTCCATTCCCTTGTACATGACAAAATGCAATGGAAACATTGCAATCCATCGAACCCTGAATTCCTGAAAAACTGTTAAGTTTGCTGGATTTTGAGTGAGATCTAAAATTCTACTTTCTCCATATGAAATCCAATGAGGTCAGAACCACTCTCAAACATCCTGAGTCATTTCATGGTAATGTTAAAAATTTAAGTAAAATGAAAGATAAAGGAGAATGTCACTTTTACTTTAAGAATTTAACATTACCATGAATTGCATAACATTAGTAGGGAAATATGGTCAAATACTAATTTTTCCCGGTCATAAATCATTGTTTACAAGCACATCTAATGGGGGACGCATAGCCCATATTGAGGGGGGACGCCTAGGGGTCCCCCTTTTGGGGAGTCGCGTCCCCCACACTGGGGAAACGTCCCCCTTGCGTCTCCCCATGTCTCCCCAAAAGGGGGACGTGGGGAAACGCTTCCCCAGACGTCCCCTCGTCCCGGGTGCGTGGGGTGCAAGGGGTGCGTGCACCTGACCCTGGGGGACGTGTCCCCGTGGAACACTGATATATACCTAAGCAAGTGTCCTTTCGTGATTGGGCATGTCTTTTAGACATGGCTTTTCACTTAATGACTATTTAACATAATCAATATTTGATTATTTAATATTTACATTTATTTTATTTATTTACTTGTTATGAATTATATTCATAACATTGTAGTAGAACTCGAGCCCTATATGATATCAGTTTGACCCCCTTTCACAAGTGTACTCAACCAACGATACAAATGGGAACTCGAGCCTTCTTCAAGGCATGACCACAACCCACAATATGATATGATTCTTAACCTTGTTCTAGTGAATCAGTTCAGCCAATGGAATTCCCAGAACTCAACCAGTAATGGAGGAGAAACTCAGCGCTTAAGCACATATTTGACCAACAAACATAACAAAAAACTCAACCCCCTTATATATGACAAAACTTTTCCTAGAAATGTACTTGGTGCCCACGACCAACTACAACATAGATATTTAGACCTCCTTGACAGTGAACTCGTTCCTTTTGTGGCTTAACTTTGTGGATTTTGACCAACAAGGAGCAATAAACTTTGACATCGACTAAATTGCTCATATTTTGACTCTCCACGACAAAGATACTCAACCTGTTTAAGAAATATACAAGAGTAAAAGTTAGTCTATAAAATCAATTGATAACACCACCAACTTACTCTCTCCTGCAAATATCTTCTTATCTTTGAAGCACAATGGGGAAATCCGAGTGATATTGCTCCCCAAATAGCTAGGGTGTATAGTTTCAACATTGAAACTAGCATCCAAGAATGAGGGTTTCCAAAAACCCTAGAATTCTTCTCAAGAGCTCTCCATAATTCTCATTTTCAAGTGAGCAAATGCAAGAATGAGGAGAGATCCCTCATTTCCCTTTTTCATAACTCACTTGACCCTTTTGCCACCTTTTTACCTTTTACCTTAATAGAGATACTTTTTATTAACTAATTAAAGTCACTTTCAACTCCAAAAAATGCTTAATTAGCCACCATGACCACACCGGCCATCCAAAGCCTCTTTTTATCATCCTTCCTTGTAGATTTTTTGTCCCGCTTCCAACAAGCTATTACGCTAAGGTGTTTCTCCAAGTAATCAGCCCAAAATTGCATCTTAAGTGTAATTTATTAAAATATGCCCGCTAATAACTCTGTTTTACAAAAATTGTCAGATTGTAGCGGAACAAAAATCGAACTGTGTGGAACTGATCCTGATGATGAAAAATGGCAAGCAATCCCAGTCGGACCCCGTAAAACTCCTCAAAAGCCTCCTGGCCCACCAATAATGCAATCCCGCTCTTGTGACCTAACTGACATAAGCTCTGGAAATCTCTTCTAATCTTGTCACAAGGTAAAGCAAAAATTGGGGACGTTACAATTTGGGATCAAATTCTAGAGATATTTATAGCAATGAAACATATAAACTTTGTATGAAAGATTGTGCATTATAAGTGAAACAAATTGAAAGCCAATGAACAACAAATAACCTTAATTTACAATAAAAATTAAATCAACAAAGCAAGGGACTTCAGAGAACTAGAACCAAGCATAATTGAATCAAATCACTTATTACCAAAGATATTGTTTGCATCATAGTGAGTGATAGGTGACTGGCTGCCATTTGATTTTCTTTTCTGCAATAGAGTTGGTAGTCAAAATTTGGTGGATGAAGAAGAAGGAGAATTCCATTGGTGAAATCTCTTTAAAGCCAAAAATTAACCAGCCCCATTGCATTCACTTGACCCTGCTTATATAGAATATTGTTGTTAGAATCGGACTGGAACCAACAAAGTCTGCTGTTTCAACTGATTTTGGGGTCAATATGGTCTGGTTCAGGGTTTCAGACTGTCTTTGGCCTTTCTGTACCAAACCAGCCATTTTGGTACGGTTCCATACAACACAACTAAGGACCACCAAAACCCAAAACAATAAATTAAGTTATTTGCACGCATAATACCTAACCCTGGGCCCTACTAATATAATTTAAAAAGTTCCCTTTCCATTTCTCTGAGTCCAAGAATTGATGTTAATATTATATCCTTAAAGTAAAAGGATAGAAAGTGAAACATAAATGAGATTGTCAACTTTCACTTAATTTTTTACATTACTCTAATTGTTTCAGAATATTTGAGAGTGGTTCCAATCTCATTGGATTTCATATGGAGAAAATGGAATTTTAGATGCCATTAAAAATTTAGTAGAGTTTACAGGTTTTAGGATTTCACGATTGGTGGGATTGCAATTTTTCCACCAGATTCTATCATGTATGAGTGTATGGAATTAAAATTCAATCAAGAGCACCAATCTCTCTATGTACCAAGATCGAAGTGGCATTGTTGTTGAACTACTTCATGACCCCAGTGAAAATGTACCCTTCACAGAAGCAAATTCACTTATTGGGTATGTTAAGCTTATTCTATCTTATTTTAAGTAATAGAGGGTGATACTGATAATGAGAATCCCAATATAGGCAAGTATTTTGATCATATGTATTTTGGTTTAGAGATGGATTGCACCCAGTGCTATTTTGGTTATATGCACCCCTACTTGCTATATACATGAGAAACCTTGCGTGTTTGTGTATGCCCTAGTTGCAGTCCAGTTCAAGTTTTTGGGGTTGGCTAGTGTGATGACTGGTCCAGTTCTGATAACACTAGTATAGAAAGCTAGTAACTGATGGATGAAAGCGATGTGCATTAATTGCCCATGAAGAAAGGAAGGAAAGCTGCCAAATTTTGCAATCCCTTGCATGCTTGCCAATTACTTTATGACATGAAAAACTGTAATTTTGCTTTATGGTTTTCTGGCTACTGTATTTTACAAATGAAACTACATTTGACGGCAATAAAATCCCTATCAACCACTGCCATTACAAAACAAACTTGTTGCATAAGACTCCATGAATCTGGAAACTAGCTGGTTATGAGACGTGAGGTTTTATTACGGCATGTGCAGAGGGTCAAGTTGCTGCCAAAAAGACAACCAATCTGCTGTTTCTGTTCTATCACAACAGTTTGTGCCACCTGCTATGACCTGTATGATAAGTGGGATAAAATTAACTCTTTTACCTGGAAGCTTTTCATTAGACAGCTAGGAATTAATTTGCCAAAGAATTTTCATGTTTTCAAGGGATGAGGCCAAATAAACCTTTCTTGCTCAGTTATTTTGGTAACAGCAAACTTTAATGCTTTTATTGCCTTACAATTTTAGCATTTCACTACGGCTCTATTGTTTTTTCATGTATTTCTGTGGGTATATACCAAAAGTATGCAGACTTGGTGCTCGTTGGATGCAGAATTTAATTCAGTATCCAATGAGTGCCTACTCTTGAAATTTAATAAATCTATGAGGAGATAAGTCAAAAATATGATTAAAAAAATATTCTTCATTTCCCTTAAAATATTTGAATCCTTCTGATCGTTTTAAAGTTAATTTTGATAGTACATTTTTTGTTGAGGTCCTTTTTTAAGCTCAAAGGTCCCCTATTGTCTAGATCCAGTGCAGGATCCATGATGGATGTGCTAAGGATGTATTTCTGGACTGGAAATGCCAATGGATCCAATGACATCCACTTCCAGTCTATTGGAAATGGAGCACAGTTGGAAAAATCACCGTTTTAAAGTACATTAGCAAAATTAAAATACAAAGGCAAAATTATGGGCCCTAAACCCCTAAATTTTTCCTATGAATTAATCCCTCCCCGTTTTCAAGAACACATGAATCTGAGTTTTCCATAGCTGTCTTCGTTTCTGAGTTTGCAGTGAGTGCAATACGTGCAATGTTTATATATTATGTCAATCTTTACACACTCATTTTGTATGGGTCATGTTTACATACAATTTTTATCGACTCATTTTGTATGTGTGGTATTACAAATCATGTCTTTGCTGGTATGGCTAATATAACTAGGACCTCCTTTTTCTGTTATATTTTCATAGTTATGAACGGTTTTGATTCTTTAAATTATATATATATATATATATTTTGATGATATACATGTGTGTCATTTCCTTGTATCTGCACCTTGACTTTTCAATGAATCTAGCACATCCAGATGTGGGTGTGGATTTAGGTAAAAGATTTTGAGAGTTTTTTCAATTTTTTGTAACAACGAGTATACGGGATCTGAATGTATTGTTTTTAATATTTTGTGTAGGAGAATTGGGGAGGGTTGATGAAGCACAAAAGTTTATGGAGGAGGCAGAAGCTCTTAAAAAGGTTGTTATATCTCCATAACGCTTATTGTTCTTTTGTTGGATGTTGTATAGTAGAATACTCAAATGGGCTTATTTTGTTATAAAATATTTGAAGGAACATGCTTATTTTGGATTTTGAATTGGTGATAAGCTATCGATATCCCTAAAAATATTTCACTGCATGCTTTCCTATTCGATGTGTTTGCAAAAGGGTGAAATAATATGATTCATATGTTTTATCGAGGAGATAAAATGTCAAAATGATCTCTTAATGACTCAAGCCTTTTCTTTATAACAAGTAGTTTTTTTGTTTAGTTGTGCTTATAAGCGCTTTAATTTAGTTGTGCATATACCCAATCAAGTAACATCAAGTTTGGCTTTCTAGGTTTTTTGAGAAGCTAAGTCTATAACGAATTGTATTATTTGTAAACTAATGGTTGCTTTGAATTCTACTTTGAAAATGTGATGAAGCACTATGTCTTGCAGCTTGCTAATAACTATACATATTCTTTTGGAGGTGGGGACAATTAAGATGCAGATGAATCATGGTGACTACTATGTTGTGAGAATATGCTTTGCTATGATATTTCAAGTCTAATATTGGGAAGGTTTTGCATGCACAGTATTTCAGGGCTCCCTCTGTAATATGATTTAGTGGTCTAGCTCGAGGCCTCTTCTATTAAACAAAAAGGGTCAGGGGGAAAAGTTAGGATTTGTTAAATGTTTGGTACAATCCATAGATTCATTTGCTAGTTTGAGCATAGATGACTATAGAAATTCTAAATGTTCTTAATAGAAAGGACAATCTAGTATCTGGCAATTCTTTGGTTTCAGTTAGAAAACTTGGCCATTGACCCAATGAAATCAATATGGACATTGTTACCTCCCCAACTTGCACTTAGTGATAACAACCCTAATCCACAAGGCGAAACCCAAAAGGGAACTATTAGGATAGTTACCATTGTCACCTCAGCAACCTATCCCCTTCACTTTATGTAGACTCTCCTCTGGCACAAGGGGGTTGTTTGTAAGTATGATCACTAAAGCTAAGCAATGAGGCTCAAGGTGACATCATAGTAAATATAGCAAAACAATGTTTTTTGTACTTTTTAACAAGTAAATAAGGTGATGGAAGGGAGTGGAGATTAATATCAATCCAACAAGGGCAATGGAGTCAATGAGTGATATAGTGAGAATTCAAGCTTTATTTTCATTGCAAATACATAAGAATATGAGCCCCCTAAGATGCCCCTTTGACTCCATTGCTTTTGTTGGATTGACACTAATAGCACTTTCTTCCATCATCCTTTCTAATTTCTACAAAACACAAAAAACATTGTTTTGCTAAAGCTACTCTCTTGTTACCTTTTTCCTCATTGCTTACCTTTAGTAATCCTACTCAGGGATATTCTCCTTGAGCTAGAGGAGAGCCGACCTAAATTGTAGATGGTAGGTTGCTTAGGTGACAGTGGTAGCTATCATAGAAGTTTGATCTTGGTTTGCACCTTGTGAATTATGGCTTTTGTCATGAAGTGCAAGTTGGGGAGGTAATATTTTGGTGCCATTGTTAGTGCTAAAGACTAGGAAAATTTAGCTATGTTACCAAGATCGAATATGGATCTGGATCTGGATCCTCTAGTTTTTTGAAAATCAAAGATCCGGATACGACAAGGATACATCACATACAATTTAATTAAAATAAATATTTTTTAAAATTTAAAAAACACTTTAGAGCTAAAAAATCTAATACTGCATGAAACCATCAAACATTTTTAGAACCCTGAATAAATATGAAGATTGAAACACTGAAATGATGCATCCTCCCTTGTACAAAGTCATGGAATTTAGTGTTAGTTTCAAGTTGGTGATCTCAGGCTCCACATCCCACATCCTGCTCGGGCCTTTTTTGTACTCTGGTTCAACATGTGATAGAAGACAGAGGTTAGATTGAACATAAACAAGATCCTAAGCCTTTGCCACTCCTAGCCTGTTTCGCTTCACTGAATGGACGAATCCATATGTACTCCAATTCCTCTCCGTTGATGAGGAACTAGCAACTTGTGCTAACAACTTGGTGGCTAGAGTAGAGAGATATATGCTATCCCCGCCATGGAAGCCCCACCAAGTAATAGGATCAACATACCCTCAATCATCCATAGCCACTGGATCTGAAAAAGTACCAGTAGACTATACAAACCTTCCAAATTCTTGGCGGATTTCCATTGCAACTCCCATATCTCTATAAATTTTCCCCAAAGTTGTCTTGTATCCTTGTACCACTTCAAAATATTTGTTTGTTGTTGTTCTACCAGGTAAAGACAATTTTAGAATGATAGTATTTAGGGTGCAATGCATATGCCAAAAGATGTAATGGTGTGGTCATTTTGTTCCACCTTTCTGTAACTATGTCCTTCACTAAATAATACAATGTTTCATAAGGGTCATTTTCACTTGCCTTGATAATTTCCCTTATCCTCTCCAACATACTATCAATGTTTTCATAAACTTCCCCCAAGCAATGTGTATTTGTATCAAATGCCCTGATCAAGGTCAAGATTGGTTCAATGAACCGTAGAAGGTATTGGATCTTGTCCTACTATGCATCATCAAGAATGATGGACTTGATTTTTTGCCCTGTATCAGAAGTGGAAGTTTCCCATGATTCCCAAAGAGGGTCAATGACCATTGTTTGTAATGCTTGTCTCACCTCCACAAGTCTCTTTATGACAAGAGTGTGGGAGGCAAAATGAGTTTCAACAACCTACAAGTTTCAAAAAGTCAAATCTCAAATGAGAAACCAAATATAAATTTGTAATTAAAAATAAGAATTTCCAATACAAATAATGTTGATTAAAACCCCGATAAATGGCTTGGGACATTGAATAATTTGTTATGAACATCTGGATTTCTTTTGATGCTATATATATTTCATTGATCCATTCAATCTTACCAATCTTGGCAAGCATAAGGTTCAATGAATGTATTATGCATGGAGTCCAAAAGATGTGAACATATCGACTCTCCACAATCAAACCTACAAACCTGTGCGTTGTCCGTAATGACTTGGACAACATTATGTGGCCCCACACTTTCTATTGCATCAATAAGAATTGTGGATATGAAAGATGCATCTTTCTCTATTCCACTGCAATCAACAGACTTCAAAAACATTGCCCCTTGGGGGCATACTGCAACAACATTAATTAATGGGCGGTTTCTTTGGTCTCTCCATCCATCAGAAATGGTGGACACCCTTAATGCATTTTTTCTGATTGATTCCTACCTACTTGTTATTTTTCTTTAACAAGTTATTTACAAAGTAAATACTGAAAAGAAACACCAATACATGCTCAACATATTACAGATCAACAACTAAAAGAAACAAGAACAAACACACCACATGACACCATTATTTTTGGACCAATGTCCCAGGAAAAACCCAATGTGGGAAAACCGATGCAGCTATCTGAGGGTTTTCTTATTAAGCAATATCAGAGTACAATCTGGGTGCCGAAACTGGCCTACTCAACAGAGAATTTCCTTAGCAGCTATACCTCACAGTTTGAGAGAAATCTCTTGGATGAAACCTCGGAAAACCCTTCCGACAACTCCTCAGCACAAAATTGCTCTTGCAACCCCAGCGTCTGCCCAATCTGGACTGCGTCAGCCCCTCTCTATCTTACGCTGGCCCTGCGTCAACTCTGGGATCCTCTGTGTTAGCTATGCTGGCCTCTCTGGCGGCGCAACACTTGACTGCCTCTGCGTGGCCCTGCGTGAGCCCTTGCTGGCTCTACGTCAACATCCTTGGCTACAACGCTGCTCTCTCGGCACAATCTCTGCCTTTTCTGTTTCTCTGTACTCAATGCCTCTCAGTAGCTCTCTTGACCACCGATTCTATCTTTCTTAGCAAACCCCGCTCTAGAGAATAGAATGACTGATCATTTAGTGTGTTCTCCAAGTGACCCTCTAGTGTGTTCTCCAAGTGACCCTCAAGCCTCCTCTTATACTTTTCCTGTTGACATATCAACGACCGAGATTAAGTCCCTAATCAACGACTAAGATTAGATCTGGCTTGATTCCATGCTTTTGGACATTCTAACACAGATTCATATTAATACACATTAATATTTTATTTTCCCCAAGTTTAGACTTAGGGACTCCATTAAAAATATTAATTATTTTAATATCTCTTGATCTGTTTAGAATCTGCCGAAACCCTTTCTGGGTATTGGAGAACTCATGTGCCCCAACCTCTCCACCAAATTTCGTGGCTGAAGCACATTCGGTGCTACCCCAAATCAACACTCAGACTGTGCTTTAGCAATACTCCTCATTGAGTGTTACTCTGATCATCAGACATCAGTACCTGTGCTGATGCTAGGCCTTCTTGCCCAACATCTTCTGCATTGTTGCCTTCTGTATTGCTGCCCATGGTTCTGCCACTGCCACTGCTGCATTTGTATGAAAACTCCCTCTGCATCCGTGCTGTTGCTGGTCCTTTCTCCTAGCATTGCATCTACATTGCACCTCCTCTCATCAAGCTGCATTGTGCTGCCCACTGCTACACTGTAACTCAGTTACTGAGAAGTAAGTAACTGATCTCCCAACTAACCTTCCTGTTGGGCTACAAACACCCACTAATGCTGAAGCTCCCTTTGCTGCTGACAAGTGCTCCCTATCTCTGACCTCTGCACTGCTGCAACAACTCCTTGCATCTCACACTGTTGCACACCTCACTGTGCCTTCTTGCACTGGTGCAACACTCTTGTGCCTCTCGAACTGCTGCAACTTGCTAGCTCTGCGCTGTCTCGAGACTCTTGCATTGTAGCTCTCTCTGCTGCTCCATCCACATCCATCTCTACCCACCCAGCCAGTCATGCTACTCCTCATCGAGGCTCTCGTAGCAAGGTCTAATCCAAGAGGCTGGGTACCTCGAGGATCCTACCCCTCATCGCATGTAGTCCATCTGGCTACAACTCGATGTCTCCCCACTTCTGCTCAAATGGTGTGTGTGCACTCATGGCACGATCATTGTCTGTCAAAACTTCCTTCTTTGCCCATGCTGGCATTGCCTTAGTCTCAGAAGGCTCTCCCTTACTCTTCTTCCTTGGGCACTGGGTCGCATAGTGACCCATCTCCCCACAGTCGAAGCACTTGATCTTGGAGAGATCTTTCTTCTTCCGCTTCTCCTGTTTTCCCTCAGATGCTAGGGCTCTTCCTCCTCCTGCTGAAATTTGATCCCTTTGCTGCCGCTACCTGTCTTTGACTGCCGTCTGATCTCTTCTTGGGGAAGAGTTGCCCACATCTCGTCCCAAGGTAGGAGAGTCCCTCTTCCCAGGATACTCTAGACAAACACTTCCCAATCTTCTAAGACAACATTTAGGGTTGTCCTCACCATAAGCTCCTAATTCGGTGTCACTCCTATAGCAATCAACTTGTCTCGAATCTCATTCAGTCCTCCGAGAAAGGTGTCAATCGATTGACCCTTCTTCATCTGATACGACCTCATCTGGTTCTCGAGCAACATTCTTCTCTGCACAGAAGTATGTTGGTACAGGTTCTTGAGAGCCTCCCACATCTCACCTGCTATTTCCTTCTCGGCTATATGTGGTACCACATGATCCTTGACCCTGTCAAGGATAATGCACTTGGTCCTCGCCATCACCTCTTCGTACTTGTCATTATCATTTGGGTTGACTGGGATAACTATTGTCTTCAAGGCGAAATTCTTGACATGATTCTTGTCTAGCACTGATAAGATTCTGGCTTTCTAGACTGTGAAGTTCGATGCTCCGTCCAGTCTATCCTAGTCTCTTACCTCATGAAGTGCCATGACGCTCCTATACTTCCCTCCTGGAAGTTCTCTGTTCGATTCCTTTGAGTCTCTACTTCTCGTCTGGAAGTTCTGTTCTGAACTACCTCTGAGTCCTAATTTCCCTCCTAGAAATCCTTTTGCTGCTTGTCGAGATGTCCCCTACTCTGATCATTTTGTGCAATTGCACTGCTGATTCAGGTTCCTCGGCTAGAAACCCTCGGTAACAACTCCTCTAGCCCTGCGTCGTGAGGCACTGCTCTGACTACAGTACCTCACCAGCTCCACTCTGCAATATTTCTGCAACCTTCTAGACTCCAACCATTGCCTCTCTGTGAACTGCGTCAACTCCTCTGGCCCTGCTCTTAGGTACTGAAAATAAACACTAGTGCATGCTCAACATATTACAGATCAACAACTAAAAGAAACAAGAACAAACACACAACATGACACCATTATTTTTGGACCAATGTCCTCAAAAAAGCCCAATGTGGGAAAACCTGTGCAACTATCTGAGGGTTTTCTTATTAAACAATATCAGAGTACAATTTGGGTGTCGAAACTGGCCTACCCAACAAAGAATTTCCTTAGCATCTATACCTCACAGTTTGAGAGAAATCTCTTGGCTGAAACCCCGGAAAACCCTTCCGGCAACTCCTTAGCGCAAAACTTCTCTTGCAACCCCAATGTCGACCCAATCTGGCCTTGCGTCAACCCCTTTCTGTCTCACGCTGGCCTTGCGTCAGCCCCAAGAGGCCCTTCATCAGCTCTGGGAGCCTCTGCGTTAGCTACGCTGGCCCCTCTAGTGCTTTGCGCAACACTTGGTTGCCTTTGCGTGGCCTTGCGTGAGCGCTTTGCTGGCTCTGCGTCACCCTCCTTGGCTGCTGCGTTGCTCTCCCGACACAATCCCTGCCTTCTCTGTTTCTCTGTATTCAATGCCACTCAGCTGCTCTCCCGATCACTGATTCTATCCAGTGTTGTGAAAAGCGCGATCTAATCGCGCTTTTTTCAAAAAATCGCGATTTTTTCCCCTAGGCGCGTAAATCGCGCTTTTTATAGGAAAAAATCGCACTTAAAATTTTTTTGGCGCTTTTTTCGAAAAAAGCGCGATTTTTACCCAAAAAATCGCCAGGGGCGCGGGCAGCGGGTATTTTATGGGAAAATCGAAATTTTTTATGCCCATTTGGACAGCGCGCGGCGGAGGAAGAGCTTCTGAGCTAGGAGAGAGGGTTTGGAGGGCGATTTTGCTAATTCGAAGGGTCTACGCTCACTATTTCGAGAGGAGATCGCCATTTTCACCGTAGAAACGGTATGTAGGTTGATTTTTTTAGTTTTCATTGTTTCAAAACAATGTTTTTCTATGTTTTTAATTTTTTTTTGTTGAAAAACTTCATATGGGCACCATTTTTTTTTTGTTTTCATTGTTTTTAAAAAATTGTTTGTATTTCTTCATTGATTTGGGATGGGTAGCTTGGTATGGCTATGGGAACCAATTTTTTTTTTTGTTTTCATTTTTTTTAAACATTGTTTATGTTTTTTCATTGTTTTTGGCATTTGCTTGCCATTTGGTTGGGTAACTTGGGTTTGGAACTTTGGATTCTATCATTCTAGATATTTGTAACTTGTAATTTTGTAAATGGCAAATGCTAAATTGTAATCCTAATTTCATATTTCCTAATCTTTATTAATTTTAATTTTTTCCCATAGGTTTGCAACTTCAAAGTTAAAAAACAAACATGCCAAGGAAATTGGATCTTTTCTGGGATTATGGTGAGCCTACAAGTCCGAATGATAGACAAAACTTGAATTGCAAGTTGTGTGGAAAGGAAATACACGGGGGGGTGTATAGGTTGAAGTTTCACCTTGCACAAATCCCTGGACGTGATGTGGGGCCTTGTCCAAATACAACTTCTGAACTTATCCTACAAGCCAC
>APFE030525297.1:2711-31480 GCA_000404065.3 Pinus taeda
GAAGCAATATCTGGAAAAGGAAGAACAACATCAGGTTGAGGTAAATATCTTAAAAGGTAAATTAGAAGAAAAGGATAAGCTATTACGATTTCCAGACAGTACCAAGATTTTGGATGATATTCTTAGTAGTCAAAGATCCCCTGCTATCAAAACTGGTCTTGGTTTTTATGAAACTGTTGAAGGTGAATCTAGCTCACAGGATGAGGCAAGGAAATCTAATGCAAAATCTGAAATGCTCAACAAAGAGATAAGAGGACAACCCCAACAACAACCAAGGAAAGAAATTCTTCAAAGAAAATCTTTTACTCCCAACTGTGGAAGTGATAGACAGTTATTTCCTCCGATGATTAATGTTGAATGTTATGAATGTCATAATCTTGGACATGTTGCAGCCAGATGCAAAAGTAGAATGGTGCAAGACCATCACACAGAAAGATCATCATGTTCTAGGTACTTTACGGGATATTGTTTTACTTGCAATATGTTTGGTCACAAAACTATTGATTGCAATAAAAGGAATATGAAACATGTAAGATGTTATGCATGTAAGGAATGCAGGAGCAGAATTCGGACACAAAGCAAAAGGAGCATACATCATTTCAATCCCAGGAGATAGAATTAGTGTCAGAAAGATGTGGCTTAACTCAGTTAGCAGACATAATAGACCCAGGGGAAGCTGAAAGTGTAAACCTTCAGTATTCCAATTTGCATACGCAGATATTATGAAGAGAAATCGCTTCTATACGCGAGTTAAAGGCTGCAGAGTCGCGTATATGGAGCTTTGAAGAAAAAGCAGCAGGACAGACTCAGGAAAAGAAGTCTGATATGGTTCGGTTCAGGGGGAGCATATGCTTTGAAATTTGAATAATGCATTGTTGGCATTATGGTTAGAAGTCTTTGGTGATGATGCTTATGATACATCTTGTTACTTATTGTTGGTTGGCCAAGAGAATAATATTGCAGGTTACAGGTCTGGATGCTGGTGATAGATGCTTATGATGCAGATCATATATGGTACTCGGCATGGGCTCAGGGAGAGTGTGAACAGATTGATACATCTGAGCATGTACAAAGGGGAGCTCAATCATAGATTTCAACATGTACTAAGGGGGAGTATGGACAACAGAATGTATATAAAGGGAGAGAATATCTTGGTCTGCCCTTTGCCCTTGATGTCAAAGGGGGAGAGTGACTTGGTGTGGTTGTCGCCATGAAGTCCAAAGGGGGAGATTGTTGGCATTATGATACAAATCTGGCACTATGACATAGGTGTTGTCCTTGATGACAACTCACATAGATGACAGATCACAGTTCAGGCTCACAGAATGAAGAAAGAAAGGTATACACAAGTTCACTATATACCAAGCCTTGTATACATGCAGGTTCACTATATACAAAGGCGCGTATATTGTAAACACGCACTTTCACAGAAGGAAAGGCATGTAGATGTTGGAAAAATAAGTTTTGGTCTGTGGTATTTGGTCCGAGGTATTGACCCTAGGTATTGGGTCCAAGGTATTCATCCTACGTGGTTTTGGACCATGGTATTGCGAGAGGCCTAAACCTATATAAGGAGAAGAAGATCATTAGGCCAAAGTGCAAGTGTGCAAGTGATGAATATCTGATGAAGTGTGAGATCTAGTATGCAGGTTATGGGTATGTGATGCGTTGCTAAGGAAGCACCTATGTGGCGAATGAAGGTTGATGGACCGGGATCATGAAGACTAAAATGCATTATATGGTATGTTCATGAATAGTTCAGATCTGAATGATGATGCATGCCTTATCCTTTATATCTGATGATCTAGGTATATCTGAAGTAGAAAATTGCAGAAAGGTATAAGTAATTATTTTCAGATCTGTATGCTGGTTCCCTTTGGGGAAAGTGCGTATACACGTTGGTTTGACACAACCAAGTTGTGTATACATCATAAGACTTGATATTTGAAGCTGCTGTTGGTTCTATTGGTTGTTGCAGGGTTCTGGGTTCTGCTATGTGTTCTGGTGACTGTGGGTTTCAGTGATTCAGTAGTTGGGTGATTTAGAGATTGATGACGCAGATATAGTTGATGGTCGTATTACAGTGGTGATTGATTGATGGATCCAGACTAAAATTTTATGAAACGTGGTCCTTGGAAGAAAAGAGAAGGTCGTAGCTTTTTGTAGGTCTGTGCCTACGTACTAGCAGATATATCGGCTAGTACAAGAGCTAGGGGGTTGTAGCTTCCTTCCAGTAGAAGCTGGAGAACAAGAGAAGGTTGTAGCCTCCTGCAGGTGGGTGCCTGCGCACTGGGATGAGTCTGTGCCAGTACAAGATTGTAAACAGGTTTTTCTTATCTTAAAGAAAACAACAGCAGGTGGTTTTTGTCTCAAATTGGGTTTCCACCTTATATCATGGTGTTCATGTGTGTGTCTTATGTGCGATGATCTGTTTTGTTTTTACTGCACCTGGTTACTGTTTATATGGTTAATGAAGTTCTGATATGATGAATTAATTGAACTATAAGTTTACTGAATATACGCTAGTTGCATTAAACACAGTTGCGTATACACGCGGGTTCCTTTAACTGAAGTAGCGTATATGAATCAAAATATGTAAATGAAATATTATTGACTTGCTAATACTAATTCACCTCCCCTCTCAGTATTATTTCCAACAATTGTGACAACCAAAGTTGTATCAAATTCTCTGAGAATCTAGTTTTTCATGATTGGTCCAAGCATATCGACATCTGATATCACCATCTATGAGATTGTGTGCAAAGGAGAATCATGTTGCTGGGGTACATTCCTACAGAGGAACAGGATGCAGACATCTTTACTAAGGCACTGTTAAGAGGCAAATTCGAGTTTCACAGAGGCAGGATTGGGGTATATGATAATCCCTTTCTTGTTGAGAGGGAGTGTTGAAAATGCAACAAGAAAATCCTATTTTGATTGTCTTTGAATTAAAGTAGGAATAAAATTGTAATTCCACATCACAAGACAACTTGTATGAGTTAACTAAGTTAAAATGACTTAGTTGGCTCAGTTAATTCGAGTTAAGGGTTTAACTTGAGTCATGTAGAGTGTCTTCTACATTATAAGAGACTTGGTTGAGTTTATTTTGAGTTGTGATTAATTAATTCAGTTTAACTGAGTTAAAGTCAGTTAAATTAATTACAACTGATGAATTAGTAGCAGGTTAGACAGTGGGGTGTTGCTTCATGTGTTCAACCAGTTAGCTGATGATTCACTCATAAATAGCTCATGCATGTCAGATATGAGAGTTACTTAGTTGAGATTGGAGTTCAGGGACAATGTACTATCAGTTGTATAATCATCCTAATTATACAGGCGGTTCATGCAGTCAGAGGAAGACCTATGAGGATTGCGCAATTCTGATTGAGGAATTTCCTTAATGAATAGGGGCTAATTTCCAAGGAAACAACACAAGGAAAGAGGGACTTAGGAAAGCCAAAATTTGGTTAAGTATTGGCCTAGGCTTGTTTAGGAAGCAGTGAGACAGATAAATATAGTGTAGAGGTTGCTCGGGCTTGAGTAAAGCATTGTAATCTTCTCATATTTTCTGATTAATGCAATATTCAGATAGCAACGGTTTTTAGCTGTGGCTTTCCCCAGGAAATCATTGTGTAATGTGTTGATTGAATTCTTTCTTTTGTATGCTTTGTGATTTCATAATCGTTTAATTGTTTCCGTTGATGAGTAGAGTAGATTCAAGTCTATTGTTTTAGTAAATTAATATTAGCAGTTTGAATCTACAAGGAATTTCTACAAAAGATTACTTATATGTGTAAAAGAGTATATCTAATCATCATATTATGCTAGTAATGAAGCTCCAAGATAAGAGAAAGATATCCAAACATCAAAATTCATCCATGACATCCAAACTCCTCGAAAAGGGATAGCGAAAATCTCACAAGAGCAAATAGCCCTATCCAAGTGATGGTGAATGAGACAAAATGCATTTCTTCTATTTAGACAATCCTCTAAGGGATTCAAATGGACTAATTTAGACTAATAATGCCCCTAAAATAAAATAATGTGCATAATAACAATACTTTTGGTGACAAGCCCACCAAAATAACTTGATAACCTAAGAATAAGCCTCTCAAGAGGGCATAATGATCAATATAGTGAGTCATTGGGCCTTTGAGGAGGCCTAATGAAGTGCAAGGGGTGCCGTGATATAGAACTGAACTCCAAACATAGTGGACAAGGGGTTGGCCCCTTGTTTTCCAAGCAAGAACTTGTAGTGCTCCCAAGTGGGTTGGGGGCACAAGGACATCCTCATGGGTCTCCAAGTGGATCGAAAATGCTTGTAGACCATCTGTAAGGGATAGGATGATGACATAAGCCCTCTCCCTGCAGCGGGAGACATCCTCTGGACCTTAGAACATCTGTCAAATGTATGGTGCATGTGTGGAGCCAACTAGGCATGGTGAACCAAGTGCATCATCCTCATCCAAAAGGTGGAACACTAGCTCATGCTTACACAAATAATGTACTCTAACTAGTTGATCATTAAGGCTCATAATTCATAAGCTGCTTTAGTCGTAACCCGAAGGGCATTATATCGGTGCACTAGCTAGTAGTAGAATTTCACTCGAAGTAATGAAAATGGTTAAGAGTCCATAAATGTGTCATTTGGCGTTTTCTTAATATGCTGGCACTAACTGAGCTCTATGAGTAAAAGACTACTTAGTCCAACCAAAGTTGGGATTTCCCAGATAGAGCCAGCCCTAAAGCTAATGGCCAGTAAAGGAGATCCCACGGGACTATGATACAAAGGTAACCACGAAATCAGCGAATGGAGACAAGAATACAGACCTAACCCACCATTTTTGTTGAATCCCCCCACCAACCCATGCCCAAAAGCGCTGATGACAAGTAAGGAAAATTACTCAATCACACCAATGAAAGGCATACCTTCGAGGTCGGGAGGCCCACCTTCAAACATACAATCATAACAAGTGGGCGAGGGACCACATGGTTGGCTCAGGTGGCATAGATAATGGCACATAGAGTTATCTGATGGCTGTAAGGGGATGTTGCCTGCCGGCTGAGGACCATCTCAGAGAATATTTTTCTCCTATACATACTACCCACAGGTGGTGGGTAACAGTGCCTACGACTTGTCCTCCTCTCTGTATACTAGATTACTTCAGGGGGATTTGAACCTTGGATCTCTTAGTTTATACAATAATTCATATCATAACGATTTCCATCGGAGATGCACCCCGACGACGACTTAACATACCCATTTATAGGGGTAGTAGTTTCACATTTACATGGTGTTCAAAATGCATGCCTGCAACAAGTGTTGCAGATAGGGAAGTTGATGCAAACCATGATAGACAAAGAGAAAATTAGACTCACCATGCTTGCTTACTTCTTCATGGATGGATCTTCTTGCTTTCGTTTCTCTTCTACTATAGGCCTACTACCCACCAAAAGGTGGGTAACCCCATAGAAGAAAATTTTCTCCTATCTTGGACAACCAACCAGCCAATCGACAACCCTATACATTGCTCAGTTATGATGATATGCCACATTCATTTGCTATTTGCACCAGTCATACACCTCTCACCATCCGACATTCCTCTTGAATGAAGGTGGGCTACCACTCAATAGGTACTCTAACCATTTTTGCAATCATGTGCTTTATGTTTTGGGTATTCTAACGTGGATAAAGCGGTGATCTAAATGATTGATTGATCTTGAATGTAAGCTTGTTCTCTCACCTTCCTAGGAGGGTTAGTCTTTAGCCCAGTCTAGTAGAACCTCCCTTAAGGCCTTAGTGTTACAGGAGGGGCATTGCATGGAAAACTTGGATTGAAGTAACATGTCCATAACCATTTCATACTTACCATCCTTTTCATCTCACGTTCATCCTTTGGATTTGCTGTTATTGGTTCATTAGGATTTGACACCCACACATCCACATCCTTGAATTAGGGCAGGAAAACTTTGCCTTGGAGATTGATGCAACTAAAAGAAAGATAAAAGCATAAGTTGACCACAACAAAAGAAAAAGAAAAGTTAAAATGAAAAAGATGGCTATGACATAATTACCGTGTGGGAAAAATCCTAGCATGAGCTCTACCCTCCTCATTAGTTGTCACTCGATTCCTGAACACTAGATGCTCCATTACATCATAAGGAACCATTGCATGTACCAAGTTCCAACGCTGGTGAGTGAGAAACCAACTCATCCTTAAAGGTTAAATAAATGCAGGCTTGGACACTTGAGCTACGCTCCATATCAAAACATTATAAAAAAGAAGTCAAAGGCGCACCAGAGGGGTGGAAAAAGTAGGCTGAGGAAAGGAACTCATGCCTCCATGATTGCCCCCTCCATACATCTATACTCTTAGGGTGTGGACCTTCATCAATTGGTCTTGTGGCCATGACATCTAGCCTTGAAGTCTTTCCACTCCATTGCCATTACTATCACTAACACCTATGAATCAAAGGGTTGATCTTGGATAGGTTACCTCCCCATAGGGGTTGGAAGCACTTTGTTAGATTTTGGGTATCTCGGAAGGTATTTCTGAGAGAGGACAACCAATCAATAAGTTGTTTGTTGGGTGATTTACCCAAAATTGGGATTTCGGACCCAAGGTGTGGGTTTAGGACCAATAGAGAAATAATAATTATTCTAAGGGTCAAAGAAGCTATAGTCCTAGATCTAGAAGCTTTTCTAAGTGACCTAATGAAAAGTATATAAGGAGCTTAAGGTGAGGTTCATAAAACATCGTGTGCAAGAGAGATGTAGCTCTCTTGTGCTTAAGCCTGTCCTAAGAGGGCCATGTTTTGCCCATAAGGCCGAGATAATCCTATAAGAAGGTTGAGTAGAGCTGGAAAGGTGCCAAGTTATGCTCTAAGGAGGTTGCGTTCAACTACAACCAAGTGAAGAAGCCGCAAAGATGAATCAAGCCCTAGATTTGAGGGCTGAGGGAAGGAGAAAGAAGTCAAGGGCCTCTTAAGATTGCTTGGTCATGATTTGTGTCAAGAAATCAGGCTAGAATAGGAGGTTGAGGGTCTCAAGATATCTCTGATCGAGTGAACATAAGTATGAGAAGAGGGCCAAATAACCTCTGAGAATGTTTGAAGTAGGCCAAGTTCAAAGAATGATGGGCAAGGGTATTAAAGGATCCAATCTGTCAAGGAGAAAGGGCCGAAACCCTAACAAAGTTTTGTTCTGTGCTTTCTTTTAGAAGGACACAACCCTAGCCTCTTTGCTACAGTTAGGCTGAGACCTCAAGGTGGCTGAGAAAGGGGCTGAGAATTCTCTAGACAGTGTGCAGATAAGGAGGGGAAATGAAGACCTAAGTAGCTTCAGATTAGATTAGATGTCCCTGTAGAAGGCTGAGACCCTTATGGATTTTGAATGAGAAGCCATAAGTGATGAATGTTGCAGATAAGAGCTCTCTGTTCAATGTGGATAATTGCTGAGGGAAGATCTGAGGTTTGCTAGGACTGTGGAAGTAATCCAAGTCCTAGATCTGAGAGAAGAATGACATCAAGGAGGTTCTGAGCATTATTCATGGAGGCTGTTCACAAACGAAGTTGTGAACAACGTGCTTAAAGTCTATTATGCTGTGGGTTGCAGGATGAAACTCATTGTGGGTTGCTGATGTAATGTTGGCGCTGATTATGCAATGTTTTTGTCTGTAAGATCACTGTGAGAAGTAGATCTGCTAGTGCTGAGTATACTATGTATTATAGAGCAACAAATACAATTGTGAATAGCTGAACTAAGGAGGCAAAAGGACTTGCCAAGTATCATGGACAGCAAGTGTAGAAAGGGCTGATCTAGTTGGGCTACTTCAACAAGTACGCTATGTATTTGTTCTTGTCTATTTCTCATTGGGAAGATTGCAGATTTGATGTTGTAGACTGCAATTCATAGTGATGTATATTGTGTATACTAGTTGTACTAGTGATCAAGGGGCATGATCCCTGGTATGGAAGCCCCATGATTCTTTTATTGATGGACTAATAAAATAATTGACTTTTGGGATCAAATTTCTGTGTACTAAATTGATTTCACTGCTGAAGATTTTAACGATGCAAAGTACTAGTGGTTGAGGGTTCCTAGTTGCATCTCTCCCTATTCCATAGCTATCACTTTCCATCTTACATTACAAGTTCTATATTCCACCTCCCTTCTTCGGGTTCAACTAACCATTGGGTCTCTGGGATTTGGCAACATATACCCTCATACTTGGGTAGGTCCCGAAACTTGGCCCTGGGAGGTTGATGCAGCTAAAAGAACAACAAAAGGCATATGATAGCCACAAGAAAAAAAAACAAAGAAGATAAAAATGCAAAATATGATCGGGACATAGACATTAGCATGTGGGCAGAAGCCTAGCATGAGTTCTACCTCATTCATTATGGCCATCACCTGGTTCCTGAGCACATGTTGCTCTTCATATTATGAGAAGGAACTGTTGCATGTCCCAACCCCTAGTGGGAAATGCGCTGCCTATGGTTGAGTATGTTCTCTTACATGTAAGTACACACATTTAATGTTATTCTTGTTTTACTTTGTCATATGCATTGGAATGGGATTTTTTCTATACTAGGGCTAATTGCTGCATTGCATAATTGCGAAATTGTGGAATTATTGTTTCTATATAGCATTTTTGAATGTATGGGCCATGTATGATGCATGAAATCTCCTAGGGATAATACTACCATTGAATTTATCTCGATAAGCCATATCTTTTTGCAAAGTGAAGTATAAAGCTTTAAGATCACTTCTTCTTGCCTTAAAGGCCAAGCGAAGTAGTCCTTGAGGCCTCTTTGACTGTGAAATGAAGTCCTTTCTCATCATTCTCCTAGACTCCATTCTCCCCAGGGGATTATGCACTGGTTCCAATAGGTGGTCACTCAAAGAACCATTTATCTTCACCTTTCTCTCTTCATTCTAGGTCTAGGCACGTTGGGCCACCTAGGGCATCAGTTTCCTGACAAAGTAGCCATTGAAAAAGTTCGATATCCTAGCCTCTACTACGTTGGTGTGTCCTCAAGGTCTCCTCCAAATTTGTAGAAATTTCGACGTTGGGATTGTGAGATATCCTAGGCCCTAGGCTCTGAGATCAAACTTTGCCTTGGTGTTCCCTATGCTAGTACCTCATAGGATCAATTTGACACCTTTAAGTGGAAATTCTTTTTTTGATCCTTTCCCCTTCCTTGTCTTGGTTAAGATCATCATTGGTTGCTAGATTCTCTCTCCTTAACCTAGGCTGTGTCCACTTGGTCCCTTGTGGTCCCATACCTTTGTAAAGTTAATTCTTCAAGAAGCACTTGGGAAGTCAAGTTCAATAAGGATTTTAGGGATTGGGAAACTCTTTTACAATGCATATTCCTCTAACCTATCCCTTAAATCCTCACCTCCTTATCTTAAGAAGCTTTATACCTTGCTTGAAGAGCAAGCAAGCTCCACTCTTAACCTCCTAGGAAAAAGATCATTAAGGTCACTTCACATCCATTCATTGATTCATCCTTCATAAGTGACTTTCTATATACGAACTCTCCTCCCATCAGTGAAAGTTCATGAATAGTAGGGAGGCTTAGCTGAGGTGATACTGGGCTAAGTCTCCATTATTGCCCTTGATCTAGTAGTTGTTCCTTTAAGAGTCGCTTTTAGCCCCCCCTGCTAGTTTGAGCGGTAACACACCTCATGGATCATCACCTGAATATGGGGGCCCATAGTATTCGGTAGCAGGATGGATCAGTGTCAGAGATGCAGTCAGATTCCACGATGACAGTTGTAGACTAGTAGTAGTCAAGTGCTGGGGAGCACAGTGCAGGGTTGGCAACAGTGCAAAGTGGCACAGTGCAGAGTCATCAGCAACGCAAATTATTCAGTGACAGTGGAAAGGCTAGTAGCAGTCATAACTCGGGAGGCAGATGCATCATAACGAACACAGTTGATTCAGTATTTCAAATGCTTCTTAGTTGTAGTGGTTTTAGTTGCAACAACAACATATGAGAGGGAGTTACAGTGTAGATGCATGATTGGCAATAGTATGACAATGTCACCAACAACACAGATGCAACATCAAGGTTGTGCAGTGGTTGGTGGGCAGCAACAGCCAGACATCAACAGTGTGCTAGGAGATGGTACAGAGACAGGGTGTTGTGGTAGGGTGTGCAATACTAGAAGTCTAGAACACAATCCTCGCTAAGAGGGAGTGTTAGTTTTTGTAGCATCGGATGTGTTCTTGTCACGAAATTTGGTGGAGGGGCTAGAATACATGAGATCTCCATAACCCAGAAATCGTTTTTGGAAATTCCACCCAAAAATCACCTAATTAAATTATTAACCTATTTTTAAATGTTTTCTAAGTCTAAACATAGGAAAATTGGTTAATTAATCAAAATTAATTAAGTAAAGGTGAGAATTTTTTAGAAACTCACATGGATCGACTCCGATATGATCTTGGCCCTTGATTAAGTTTCAATCTTGGCCGTTAGTGCTCCAATAGAAGATTATAAGAAGAAGTCGATGGGCACTTGGAGAAAACACTTGAGCAGTTCGATTTCCTTGGCATATCGATTTCCATAGAGCAACAACAGTTGCCGAAGAGCCAAAGATCGAAGTAAAGATAGTGAGGGGCAGGTACAGTCATCTGGGGGAAGTTTTCTAGATCTAGAGAGGCAACAACAAGTCTCATAAGTGATCCATGCAGAATTAGCGCAAGGACTGCGTAGTAGATGAAGCAAAGCAGTTCGATTTCACTGGGGAGGAAGTCGATTCAGCTTCCAGAGGGTCGGAGAGTCACTTCTAGTAACAGAGGCAGGCAAGATGGCTTTCTTGGAGGCTGATCTAAGCCACACGTGTGAGATGCAGCGCAAAGACTGCGTAGAGGCTCTATGCTGTGGTTTGGAAGGCTAGTTTTCCAAGAGGAGCTAGTGCCGGGATTGCTTATGGAGTGAGAGAATTTGTTCTCTCTAATAATTTTTGTCAAATACTTCTTGTTTGGATTGTCAGTTGGAGCTTGGACGTCCATAGATTGTACTCAAATTTCACTGCTGCATAATAATAAAACCCTCAACTGCTGCACCATTTTCCCAAGTTGAGTTTTTCCAGGGACAATTGTCCAAAAATAATTGTCATATTTTTATGTGTGTGTGCTAGATATTCTTAGTTTCAAGTGCTATTTTTTTATTTTTTTTATTTTTCTGTAGTTTATTTGTGAAAATCACAATGTGAATTATTTGATATTTGCCATAGCAAATAGCAGATAAATTGTTAAATAAATTAACAATTAGAAAAATAATTTCCAGTTGCTGTGATAGATGAAATTTTCACATGAACCAACCACATAAAGAGCAAGGATAGCCATGAAACAAGGTCAAAGTTGAAATCACATTTTCACCCAGAATCAAGCAAGTTTAAAGAGCAATATATTTTCCTTTACCACTGTGATTGATAAAGGATAGAATTATAAGAGCTCAGTTCAAAGGTTTTGTCTTGTTTTAGTTTTAGTTCAAGCACGATATTGCTGCCTATATAATACTTTGTCTATCGAATCAGGATTTTAAAATTCTTCCTTTTTCATGGTTCAGTAAAATTAAATGGATCTTAATTCCATGGGAATTGTCATCTTTGGATGGATATTTTTATGTTGTTTATGATAAGTGAAATAAATTTAGTATGTGATTCCTGCATATTAATCTTCCATGCCCATGTTTAAGCTTGGAGAAAATGTTATGTAGATGATGGACAGAATGATTAATTAGTTAATATGAGAAATGTTAGATAAACGATTCTTTGTTGTAGCAAAGTTATTGAGTGCTGCATTTCACAGGATGCTGCATTTCGGCAGCTTATGTTTATAACGATGCTAGCTTGGCAGCACCCATACCTCGAAGATGCCAAGAAAGATGGAAGGGCATCAGAAAACATCAATTTATTGGTGAGTTGAATTCATTGATGCATTTTTAATAAAACAATGCAAATATTGGATTGCAGATCTTAGGATTTGCCTATATGCGAGTGTTGTGGGGATTATACACCAAGAAATGCATGCAATTGGTGCCATGACATATTCTAATGTTCGATACCTTTGTTTATTCCTCTATGCTCATACGATTTTCATGTACTGAGTGTAATTGTTTTGTTTTTCTCCAATGTCAATAGCAAAAAGGGTTGCAAAAAGTAGAGTTCTGGTAGGCTTGCAACATCCGCTGGATGTTGACTTTCACAAATTGAGTAAAACAATTGTACACCAAAAGAGTTCAATCATTTAATCTTGCAAGAGGTTGAAAGAGTAGAGTTTTATGTATCCTCATGACATGTTTGCTGAATCTTGCTTTTCACAATTTGTCTAGTAAAGTACTCTAAAAATGTGCATGCAATTCATTTTGCAAGTAAACGACGAACCATAGGATAATGCATCTGTAGGGATGCAATAAAGAGGGAATTGTTAATATGTATGGAAATAAAAGAAAGGTATAGGTAGGGAACTAGTGGTTCTTGTTCTACAGTTTAATTGATCAACACAGCCTCATGAGGGTCCTTGTCAAATGTTTTTTCTTTTTCCAAACCCTCTTTCATTATACGTTTTTCTCTAATAGGGAGTGGTGTTTCCCAATGCCTTGCTACTGTGTAGGTCTATTATCCTTTTTCTCTTTGCTTTGCCCTCAAAAGATTTCTTTGGTTCTTTTCCACTTTTAATCTGGCTCTTTGGGCACGAAGCTGCCAAATGTCCATAGGCGAAATGAGATCTTCATTTGAAAGCCACCTGTTTATAATCTATTTTTGGTTCTATGTTGTACTTTCTGCTTCTAACTAGATTTCCACAAGAAGACTAGCACAGTCTACTTTGACACACATTCTCGCATAAGTGCAACTCAGGCATTATATCTTCCATCTTTGGCATGGGTTGACCTACTTAAAGTGAATCTAAAGCTCTCATCAAGAATTTGGCCTGCCTAGTCAACTATTCGAAATAGTTGTTGTAGACATCAATATTTCATTATATTTGTTAGTTAGTGTTTTTGGATGAATAATATTATTTTATTGTAATATCTTCTATCTCTATCTCTATATAAAGAGATCCCCTTGTTATCACAATACCAAACCCAAAGGTGAAAGGACATGTTACCACACAAACTAGCAGTCTTGTCAAGGTCCATACAAGATGGTAGGATGGCACATACAGGAAATTGCTCACTATTGCCTTTTCACGAGTCCCCTCTCCTTAAACCCAACTACTACCTAAATGGCTATGGGAGGATTCCCAGTACAAATTGCTTTACCTAAGAGATTGATAGACTAATGCTTTAAAATGGAGTCTAGGATGAAGAGGGGTTATTTCTTTCTTATTAAGCTAATCTGGAAATGATCTTTATGCAGAAAATAGTGTAAACCAGCTATGAAATTTACTCTAAACTCATGATATTAAATTTGTAAATAGCTCAAAAGAGTAAAAAATTAGTATTCTTACCAAATATAGAAGATATCTTTGAAGTGTGCCTTCGATAAGGAACTGTCCTGTGCTATTCTGCTTGCTATCCTGTAACTACAACTTTGAAGAAACACAAACAGCAAAATAAATCCCTTTCTGGGCCACCCGAAAGTGTAGGTACATAAAATTGACGATCAAGGGGTGGGGGAAGTTATTACAACAATGATAGATCAACTTGACCCTTACTAAGCTTCAGATCTGCAACAAATCTGTGTTTCCAAATTCCAACCAGCTGGAAACTTGTTGTGTAGGTCTTGGGATCAAATCCCCATTAGGTGAAAACTCAGAAATTTATTTCAGCTAATAAATAATTTAAGCTTCTAATGGTTGGAATAGGCTCTAAATAGCTATATAACAATGATATAAACTTCAGACACAAATCTGGAAACTAATACAAGGGTTTGGGTGATATATACTTACTTGGAAATGGCCCTTGTACTTTGATCTGAAGTGTATATTCCTATAAGTTAACACAGATCTGCAGAATAGACTAGATATACCTCATGAAATGTGTGTTGAAAGCCTAAAAATATAGTATATATTTCCCTTGGGTCAAATATAAATTGTTGCTCAAAACCCCAAGGGATAACTAGCTATCTGCAGATAAAACTTAGAAAATATTTTTTATTTTTATTTTATACGACATGAAATTAAAATATTTTGATATTTTGAAATAAGATGGTTGCTGAGATATGGTTACCTTGGCCAAATATTATCATCCAATTGCCAGGTTTTGAATTCCAATGACTCTTAAGTTAGCCTTGCACTTCGGACAAGTGATGGGCTTGGAGTCAAGAAGACTAATTGCCCCCACCTTTGTTTAAAATAGCTCCACAAGTTTCCAGGTCCAACTAGGGTTGACTTCTAGCAAAGTTTCTCCAATCTTTGGGTTGACTATGGCATTGGTTTATATCTTCATCTAGTTGAAGATATCCTCTATAGCGATTTGTTTGTGCAACCGTCAGGTCCAATAGCTCCAACCTCCAACAAGGTTACAACGGAAACTAGTGCCTTGGTTGCCCCCTCCACGTGACTATGTAGCGCCTCAATGGATCAACCCTCCAACCGTTGGGTCATTTAGATTTACCCGTGTCTATCTTATTAAGAATAATTACAATAGAAACTAAGAAAAAATGGAATAGAAAGAATCAACTCACAATGTACACAAAGTTTGCAATGAGAAGTTATATTATGCCATTTGATCTTGCAGTTCAACAATAACAAAAATGGGAGGAAGATCTAGCCTTTTTATAACTTTTTTTGTAATGACTAGATAACAACTAGTTTGACTCTCCCCAAAATATTATTATTTTTGTTGTCATCCACATGTTGGAGACCAAGTCACTCTTTACAAATAAAATAATCCTCTGCATTAAAATTTCACCCACAAGAGTGGTCGATTTACTTGCTTTGATGAATAATTTAGCATGAAAAGGCATTTTTTGACTTGATTTGACTTCAATTGAGGTAAATAGGGTGAATAGTAGCCCAATGACTTGCCCTTGGATCCAAAACAACTAGTTTTTTCCACTTTTCACTCACGTGTGGCTAGAAATGTGAATTTACCAGTCCCAAAAACTGCCATGTACAAAAAGTGCCCTACAAGGTATGCTCAACATTTTTCTTGATTAAGGCGGGCCTATCATGAGGATTCCAACAAGTTGTCACCTATCTAGTTTGGACCTAGGACATTGCCTATATGCCCTTTTGAATCTTGCTATGTGTGATTTGGAAATGAGGTCGATATTTGCTTGCATGAGTAAAATCTTGCTTGATTTATGGATTTCGGCATTTGGGTTTTTTTTTGTTTTTTGTTTATCTGTTTTTAATTTTCTTCTGTGTTTTATTATCTGGAGCACGATTCACTTGAACTTTGACATTACGTTTGCCCATGCATGCTAAAATTTCACCTTGTCTTTCAACTTGGAAGCCACGTGCCACTTAGAGAGGGTATGACCACCTTTTGACTAGAATTTTTGAATAATTCCTTCATATTTTGCCAAAACTTTACATGGCATGTCATCTATACATTATTTTGAGCAATTTGAGACCATGTTGACTTTTTCACTTCGGCACCCCATGCATTGGGAAACATGAACTTCATCAGGAAACATGAATCACTGAGAATCGTGAGAATACGATGTTGAGAATTGTCTGATAAACATTGTACCAAAGCCAAGGATGCATATAGGCTCTATGACACATCACCATGTGGAAAGGCACAAGTGCGCATGACATGGGCTAGACTGGTTCTACAATTGTGATCATTGTTACCCACCAAAATGGGTAATCCCCTAGGAGATTTTTTTCTCATAGTTTGGACAACCAACCATCTAGCAACCCTACACATTATCTTGATGATATTGATATGCTAGCTCCTCCACCATCTGAAGTTCTGAATTAGTCACTACACCTCTCACCATCTGATATTCCTCTTGGTTGAAGGTGGGCTACCAATCAACAACTACTTTGATCATTTTGCAATCGGGTGCTTTTATTTAATGTTTTGGGCATTTAGTATTGATAAAGGGGTGATTTGGATATTTTGCTTCTGGAGATCTACACCTTGGGAAATTTGGCTTCTAGAAATCTGCACCTTGGGAAATTATGCTTCTAGATGCAATAGATATCCCCATCTTTCTCTTTTCTACTTGGAAGGAGTTGCCCCATGTTACTTCTTTAGATTAAAATATTCTCTTTACGTAGATTATTATCATGTTCTTCTTCATCAAACAACTACCAAAGCATAAAAATAAAGGGACAAGAGACACAGAATATAGGTGATCAACGAGGGCCAAAACCTCTCCAACTTGAGAGGAAAACCCAAAAAAAATTCTTCTTCTTATAGAGACTTCAATTGACGAATACCAAGATCAAGACCCTTAGCACAATAACCTCTCCAAGACCAAGTCACAAGCCTTCTTGATTCAACTTCTTCTTTCTTGAGTCAATGATGGTCAAACTTCTTCCTTCCCTCACTAACTTGGCTATCCTTTAGATTTTGGTCCCTTGTTTCATATCTACAACTTTCGGCCCTTCTTTAGAAACCCTAGTTTCAGTACTTGAGAGAGAATTTGTTCCTCGATTTTCTTCGCTTGGGATGGAGACTCTTCTTCCTCAACTCGGCTTGATAATCCACTTGATTTCTTCTAAATTTGCCCTCTCAAGATGACTGTGATGTCTCGGTCCTTTTTGTAGTAGACAATACTATATTCTCGCACGTGTGAAGGTGTTAGCCCAAAACAATTCAGAAAAATGAACTCGGTGATGCTCATTTTTTCACTTGGTGATAAAACCATTTTTGAGATCTTCACACTTCTATTCCTCACTATCTTGCTTGTTCAAATTATGTTCTCAAATTAAGGCCCAGCAGCCCTATATACAGAGATCTTGATCCTTGAAATAGGTAGACTTGTGCCATGCGGTAGGCCGACTTGTCATTCTGGAAACATCTTCATCTCTTTTGAAGGCTGACATGAGCGAGAGCTTATGACATGGTCTTGTAGGGTTTGTGACATAAGTAACTTTGCTTTTTACAATGTATAATATACCCAAATGGGTCTCCATACTTTGACATCGACTCAATAGACTTTATGGCATGATGACCAACCCTAAAGGCTCACAATGGGAACCTTAACTATAAAATTCCTTGATCATGAAATCCATGATTCAAGCATTACAAAAAGAATTTTATTTTCTTCTTTACATCAATTACATAAAATCACGATTACACATGTCATTATGAAGACCAATCCAGTTACACTTTTCTACAGTCCCTCTTAACTAGGGAGGTATTCATAATCCATACGAGGTACTTGGACATTCTCAATCTGAAGAATTCTCATAAGAAGAGTTGTATTGGTAACCCATCTGTTTAGCATCATATCATCCAACATTGTCATATAGCAAGGCCTTGACTAACAACTCTATCTCTCCACAAGATCAGAGCACAATGCTAGCAAGACTAATGATTTAGAGACACTTTCATCATTGTCTCTCTCGGAGCATACCCCACTCGGGTTCTCTCAGAGTATGTTCCTCAGGGCTATTATTATCTTGGATTCCGAGTCCTCAAAGAATATCGGTCCTATATGACTACTCTTATCTTGGATGCCCTAACACATCCTCAAAGAGTATCAGATGCCAGATGCTACCTAATCCTCCATTCTATCTTCCCAAGTGAAGACAAGAATGATGTGTCTGTCTCTCCCTCTTACTTAGGGAGGGTATACCTATTCCAATGAAGGAATGTACTCATTCCTGCGGAAGGAGTATACATAAGCTCCCTCTTGGCTTAGGAATTTTCTTCCAAGTTTTTACCAAGTTAGAAACTTGTTACCAGGCTCCCTCTTAATTAGGGACCTACAACAGCTCTTTAGGTGGAGATTATGGGACAACCAACTACTTAAAGAACTCCTCCTTACGATGTCATGAACTTCTTTTTCTTTATTTAGGAGTCTTCATGTTTTTGGGACTTCTTCGTAGGACAACGACCATCCATCACTTTCATCCACGAGTCATTTTGTGTCATCATTTCTTTCATTGGAAAGTGATCCATTAGTCCATATATGGTCTTCCTTCATGCCATGCTACCTTCTTCATGCCATGTTTCCTTAAGGATCTTTCATCTTGCTACTTGGACATTAGTTGTGGAAGACATTCACAGCTCTTCCCTTGGCAACCCTGCATAAGCCTAATCCAGATATTATTCAAAAATAAGAAATGAACATTGAATTAAAATTAACTTTGTGACGATCTTTCATCATGACATCTTCCTGTGAGCATCAACATCCTGCATACCTATTGACACATCTCCAAAAGATATATATACTGTCAAGGGTCTCTTTCTTTTTCAAACTTCATCAGGGTCTTCATATCTTGCATGGAGATATCATAGTCAAATCTTTCAGTCCTTGGATGTTGATTGCCTCTTCCATAGTTGCATATTTCATGATCTCTTCCTTTCTTTCTTCACACATTTCTTTTCGAGGAACTTCCAATCAAAGTTCCTCCAATTTTTGTCAACCACCTCATATTTCATATGAGGACATATTATGTTGATTTCATCTAGTCGATGTGTGACCCATGCCTTCCTGCATCCTTTCAAAGGAAGAGCTCCTTCCTTTTTGATCATGCTTTTTGAGGTAGAGCATTCATCCATGTTACTTGCAACCATATGGCATGACTCTATTTTATCAAATACAAGCATACATACCTCATTTTTTTTGGTCATCTAGACTCCCTTTAGAAACTTCCTTGATTGAAAGACCTTCAATTCCTTGATATGCTTTACTTTTTTTGACATCATTCTAGCATCCCATGAATTCCCACAAGTTGGAATTCTTGATGAAACACTTGCTTCCTTTTAGTCAACAAACTTTCCGATGAAGATTCCAACAGAGGATCTTGAGTATCCTTATTTAGCAAATGTTTTCCTTTTGATTGATGTATGATGTGCTAGATAACTTTTCTCTTTTTCTCATAAGCACTATTTATGCTTCTAATGAGGTTTCCAAGAGTTGTATCCTTCCATAGGTGACTGCCATAGACTTCTATTTCAGCTATCTATCATGCTTCCCTATGATGATGTTACGAGCTCTTGCTTTTTAATGCTTCTATGATGCCATCTCCTAACATGATTGTTAAAATTGGCAACTAGGGGCAAACTTCATGTGGGTCTTCTTATTTATGGAAGCTGATATTTTTCTTGGATTCCTCTTGTTAAGAGGTGTAGGATTGATCTAAAGATCATCTGATTCTGACATGTATTCATGGAGATATGAATTTATTTGTGTTATTTGACAATTTGTCAAGGTCGGCCAGCAACCAAATCACCCCATCTCAACCTCAACGTTGCACTATAAATAGAGGTGGCCTTCAAGTCATTTCCATACACACTTCTCCTAAGATCTCTCTCCACTCGTTTGGGTTTGGAGGCTAGAGAGATCAAAAGGAAGAAGCCCTAGACGCAGTTGATGGAGGAAGTCTATACTCTGTCTTAGAGGAGATCAAGCCATGCCCTAGCCGCAGAGAAAAGAAGGAACTGGCCGCAGTTATAGAGGGGAGCTCTAGCCCTAGATGCAGTCAAAGGGAGCTTCTATATGCAGCCTAAAAAGAGCCCTAATCTGCTGATCTAAGAGGTCCTATATCCGCAGTCATAATTTGCCTTAACCACAGTCAACGAAGGAGGTTCCAGCCACAGTCAAGAGTGGCTCTTCTACGCAGCAAGGAGAGGCTTTCTATACGCTGTCTAAGGGAGCTTCAACGCTGTCAAAGGAAGCCCTAAAAGAGCCATAACCGCAGGCAAGAGGAAGGCTTCCATATCACAGTAAGCAGCAGTCAAGGGGAGGCTACTTCACTGTATGAAGGAGGCCCAACCGAGACCTAAATGAAGGCCCTAATCCACAGTTAGGAAAGGTCCTAATCTGCTGTCCTAAAGGCACTTATACGCAGTCCAGAAGAAGCCTTTATATGCTGTAAATGAAGGCCCTTATACACTACCTGAAGTAACCCTTAAATGCAGCCCTAAAAGAGTTCTCATCCACTGTTAATGAAGTCCTTATTTATAGCTACATAAAGACTCATTCACAGCAACGTCAGCCCTATAACGCAGCAAGGAAATGTCTTATCACAGCATTACATGTTTGCTGTAGGTGACTATGTGATAAGGAAGTTGGTATGGGCATATCATAAGAATTGTTTGCTAAGGTGAACACATTGAAGGAATGTGTTGAAATCTGCTCCATAGATCAACATTCATTCTCAGGTAAGATGATTGCAAGTGTTGCTGCGTTGATGAGGTTTTGAAGATATTTTCTTCGGTGTTGCTATGTGCTAGGCCTCAGGCCATAGCACCATAGCAAGGGTTACTGTGGGGCTGCTGTCTTAGGACTGTTTGGAGATTGTTCAGATCAGCCATTCATCATAGTCAAGGGAGTTTGGGGTTGCAACCAGAATTGCTGGAGCAACTAGCAATTTGAGGAATGCTGCATCAGGATATGCTTCAACACTTTTGATGATTGAAGACTGTATGATATTCCTTCTACTACTGTCATAAAATATCAGATTTATGTATTTGTACTATCTCTCTCTGTTGAACTATAAGAATATACGAAGAATTGATCAAGGGTTTCTCCACATTGGGGTTTGTCCTTGGCTGGTGCCACATCTTGTGTCCTCTTGTCTTGGCTTGTCTTCTGCGGTTTATGTTTATGTGCTATCTGCACTTTATTATCATGCTGATGTGATTACTAATATGGAATTGATATTGAGCTATTATGAAAAATTGAAGTAAATTGCTCTAAGCATAGAACATACCAAAATTAACAATGATGCATCCATTATGCTTTCGAAGTGACTCATGAAAGCCATATCTTACAATGGAAAAACTTGAAACAAAAACTTGAAAAGAACTAGGTGAGTAAGACCATCTTAGTCATAGTAGAGATATTTTACTTCCTCCCTCTTGGATTTCTTCCTTTCATCTTCCTCGACTTCTTCGGTGATAAGTGCTTCTTCTCTTCCCCTTTTGTTATTGTCCTTCTTGAGTTTAGGACAATCTCTCTTGTAATGCCCATATTCCTGACATCGATAGCGTTGAATCTTAGCCATGTTCTTCTTTCTTTTATAAGGACCAAATTTCCCAAACTTTCCTTTTCTCTTTGCCATAGCAACATATGCTTGATTTTGCTCATTTGATCCTACATCAGTTTTTGCCTTCTGTCTGGTTTCTTCAATTTTTCATAGTGACCATAGATCCTAGAATGGAGTAGCTTCTTTCTTCCCATAAATGCTTGAAGTAAAGTTACCCCACTCCTTTTGTAGTGCATTAAGTACTACGGTGGTCATCTCATTGTCAGACATTATTTCTCCCAAATCTTGAAGTTGATCCCTTATTCGGATATCCTTATAAAGTATGAGGCTATTCATTTTTCTTTTGATATGCTTAGCTTGTAGAGTTTTTGCCTTAATGAGATAACTTCTCCTGCAGTGCTTACGGAAAACAACTCTACCAGTTTGTCATATATTTCTTTTGAAGTTTCGAGTTTAGATATATATGGGATGAGGGGATCCTTGATGGATTCTATGAGAATTCTTTGAGCCCTTACTTCCCATTTCATAAACTTTGCAAGTGCTTGAGCATCTTCTTTCGATGGTTTGGTGATTGAGCCTTTGACATGTTCCATGACCTCATTTTCAATGAGATTCAGATCTGTCCTGTTCTTCCATGCAAGAAAGCTTGAAGCCCCAACCAATTTGTTTCTTTCCTTGCAAAAAGACACTTTGATAGATTCATATGTAGACATAAATATACTTACTTGTGAATATGCTTCTTCCACTTGCTGCCTTCTTGAATTTGATGATGATATAGATAATAGAGAGCTTATCCTTGATGAAGATAGTTCTCTTCAAAAGTGATCCTCGACTGCACAAAGAGGGAGATCACTTTAGATCCTTTGATGGTGATGTCCTTGATTATGATGATCAATGATAACTTTTTGATGATGTCTTGATGCTTCTTGGATGTATCTTATTTAATGGTAAGGACATTGCTTCAACGAGAAAGAGAGATGGCTTTAGAATTTTTTGAAGATGATGATAACGTCCTTGATTTTGCTTCTCTTGGATGAATAGTCTTCAAGATACTTTGATTTGTAGGTCTTCAACTTGAGTAGGGTCTTTGTGGTCTTTTGAGGATCCCAAGACTTCTTATGGTGTAGACTTCTTCTTTGATCTAGGGTTTTGACACTTCTTTGTAGATATTGACTTTGCTTTACTGTCCATCGAGATTTGATCCTTGAGTGCTTGTGTGTCTCTTGCTATTATGCCCTTTCCTAGATTGTCACCTTAGCTCTAATACCGTGTTGAGAAATCTAGGGCATCAAGTTTAGTTGATTTCTCTTGTAACGATAACTACTTGTGAATGCTTTTTACTTTTTTAGATTAAAATTTTCTCTTTACTTAGATTATTATAGCGTTCTTCTTCATCAAACAGCTCCCAAAGCATAAACAATAAAGAGACAAGAGACACAAAATATAGGCGATCAACCAGGGCCAAAACCTCTCCAACATGAGAGGAAAACCCAAAACGAATTCTGCTTCTTATAGAGACTTCAATTGACGAATACCAAGATCAAGACCATTAACACAATATCCTCTCCAAGACCAAGTCACAAGCCTTCTTGATTCAACTTCTTCTGCCTTGAGTCAACGATGGTCAAACTTCTTCCTTCTCACTAACTCGGCTATCCTTTAGATTTCGTCCCTTGTTTCAGATTTGCAACTTTCAACTCTTCTTTATGCCGAGGATTCAGTAGGGCAATGTATATGTTAATTCTCTTAACTTGATAACTGCTTTTGTTAGATTTTTACTTATTAGCTTTGATCTTTCTTAGTTTAATATACAATACATCAAACAACTACAAAAACAATAAGAACAATGACACAGTATGTAGGCTCCAAGCCAGGGATAAAACCCCTCCTCTTGAGGGGAAAACTCGTAAAATCTATTCTTATCCCTTAAATCTTTCAATTGATGAATACCATGACCTAGACTCAGATAAGTACCCTCCAAGATCAAGTCTTCATCGACCTCCTGCTGCAATATCTTAGACCTCCCCAGTGAATTTGAAATTCTGCCCTAGCAACTGCTGCTGCTTCACTAGGAGACTTCAATCTCCTTCTTGTTACTCTTCCCTTGACCTTGCTTTCTTGATTTGAGTCTTAAGGCTAGAAGGAAAACCTAAGTGACCTTTGCTTGCCTTCTAGCTCTTTCTTCTTCCAAAATCGAACTTCTAAACTTCCCCAATGCAGAAACCCTAACTTTGCATTCCCAGAAGAAATTAGAGAAACCCAAAACACTTCGACTTCTTCTTCGTACTTCTTTATTTGTCCTTCTATTGCTTCCTTCTTCGTATGAGAGATGAGTGAGAATGATCCAAATGGAGGACGAGTTTTTCTTATATATAGGCTTCCTTCAAGGGTGGACATGTCTCTTCACTTAGGCCGACTTGATCTTGGAGGTATTTTAACATTTTCAAGACAAAATAATTTTTCTTTTACAATTTACAATGTGCCCATAGGGTCTTCCATATATGACAATGACTCTTATACCTAGGACAGACCATAAAAGCGCTCAATGGGTGCTTGACCTATAAAATGAAAGAACTTGAGCATGAAACCCATGCTCCAATAATAATAATAATTTCTTTTTCAATTTATATATACAAGAATACATTTTATACTAATGAAGACTGAACCTAGCTATACATTTTTCATCACTCCTTAATTAGGGAGGTATTCATATAAGGTACATGGTTATTCTCAATCTGAAGAGATCTCATAAGAAGAGTCAGGTTGGTAACCCATCTGTCGAGCATCATGATGACCAACATTGTTATATAGCAAGGCCTTGACTAACAACTCTATCACTCAACAAGATCAGAGCACAATGCTGATGAGACCAGTGATGTGTAGACACCAACATCATTGTCTCTCCAAGGTACATACCCTGCCTAGGTGTTCCCAGAGTTTGACCTCTCGTTGGACTATTATTATCTTGGGAAGCTAATCCTCAAAGAATATCGGTCCACGACTACTCTTGTCTTGATTGCCCTACCACATTCACAAAGAGTATCGAATGCTAGATGGTTACCCAACCCTCCATTCTTTCTTCCCAAATGAAGACAAGAATGCTTGTGTCTATCCCTCCCTCTCAATCCGAGAGGACAAATCCACCAAACCTAGCTTGTCCCTTAAGTAGACAAGCTTCTTGTTTGGAAGTGATTTTGTCAATATGTCAGCTACTTGCTCATCAATGGAGATATACTGTTGCTGCACCACACCATTTTGCACTAGCTCTCATATATAGTGACACTTGTTGTTGATATGCTTTGTCTTCCCATGAAACAGTGGGTCCTCATACAAACGAATACAACTTGTGTTATCACAACGTATCATTGTAGGGTTCATCAGTCCTTCAAATAAGTCAGACAACAACTTCCTTAACCAAACTGCTTCCCGACTAACTTCACATGCTGCAACATATTCTGCTTCTGCACTACTCAAGGCAACGATGTTTTGTTTTTTGCTCATTCACGAGACCATAGATGATCCCAGACTAAAACATCCTCCTATAGTGCTTCTTCCATCTTGTTCACTGCCTCCCCAGTCGGAATCCGTATAACCAATCAATTGAACATTATTCCTTCCGTCATATTTCAGACAGTAGTTGATGGTGACATCTACAACTTTCTTTTGGTAGCCCTATTTCAACCCAACCAGATGTTGTTCAAAAATAAAAAATGAACATCAAATCAAAGTTACCTTTTATGATGGCCCTTCATCATGACATCTGATTTTTGCAACATCAACATTTACTTTTTACAGGATTTATTAAAGGCTTCATATCTTCTCTATGGAATGTCATAGCTAATTCTTCTAGTTATCGAATGTTGATTACTTATCTTATGTGACTATAGTTGCATCTTCCACGAATTCGTCTTCCTTTATTCACATATTGTTCCCTAGGAGCTTCTATACATAGTCCCTTCATCTTGTCAACCACCTCATATTTCATGTGAGGACATATTATGTTGATTTCATCTTATCAGTATGTGAACTAGTTCAAGGTATATGCCTTCACACATCTTTCTAAAGGAAGAGATCCTTTTCCTTTGGTCCTGCTCATGAGATAGAATATTTACCCATGCTATCTGCAACTATATGATGACATGACTTAATCTATCAAATATATACATACCTCTTTTCTTCTTTTGGTCATGTAGACTTCCTTTCCTTGCTTGAAAGTACTTCAACCATCTTGGCATGCTGCACTCCTTTGTCACTATACCATCATCCTCCTAAACAATGGATCCAACGTAAGGTGGAATGTAGATCATGAACAAGACACTTGCTTCTTCCAAGTAGAGATGAACCTTCTAATGAAGATTCCAAAGGAGGACCTTGATTATTCTCATCCCGCAAATGCTTCTTTCTAATAATGATGATGTATGATGATCTTTTTCTATCACGCTAGATGACTTTCTTCCAACCATATTTACAACTATTTCGGTTGTCTTTTCATGCTTTCAATGAGGATATCATGTGCTACTTCCTTTCCATCATGATGAGTACTACAATCATATGCGTCTAATATGATGCCATCTTCCAATATGATGCATCCTATCATCCTTGTGATGCTTCCTATCATGATAACTATCTTGTACAAAACTGAAAAGAACTAAGTGAAGGAGATTATCTCAATCATAGTAGAGATCTTTCACTTCCTCCTTTGATTTCTTCTTCTCAGGTTCTTCCACTTCTTTGGTGACATGAGCTTCATTCCTTTCTTTCCTTTTCTTGTTGTCCTTCTTAAGTTTAGGACAATCTCTCTTGAAATGCCCATATTCTTGACATCCATAGCATTGGATCTTTGACATATCAATCTTCGACATATCAATCTTCTTCTTTTTCTAAGGACCAAGCTTTCCAAACTTTCCTTTTTTTTCCCTAGCCATGGCAGCAATTTCTTGAATTTGTTCATTTGATCCCACATCACTTTTTGCCTTTAATCTAGTTTCTTCAATCTTACATAATGACTGAAGTCACTGAATGGGGTGGCTTCCTTCTTTCCATAGATGCTTGATACAAGGTTGCCCCATTCATTAGGTAGTGCATTGAGCACAATGGTGGTCATTTCTTTGTCAGACATTATTTCCCCGAAGTCTTGTAGTTGGTCTTGTATTTGTGACACCCTCATAAGCTAGGTTGCACGAAATGCCGAAACGTTTTGGAGTTTCCAAAATGGGTACGTTTAGAAACGTCACCTCCCAAATATGGAAACGTCGATCGAAACATCAACTGAAACATCATATATGTATATAAATATATAATTTTTTTATAAATAAGTGAATAACACATTATCTCGTAAGAAAAAATGGAATAAGACCTATAGATGACAATTTAGAAGGAAAACCAAGTCTATATTGACTCTCATAGATCATTACATGACGTTCGAGTTTCGATCGAGTTTCGGCGGAGTTTCAGAGTTTCGGGTATGGGTACAGCCTGAAACGTCGAGTTCCTAGAAGTTTTGCACAACATTGCTCATAAGATATGAGGTTATCCCTTCTTCCGTTGATACTTTCATCTTGCATAACTCGGTTCTCAAAGATATGGCTTCTCATGTAGTGCTTACCAAGAACAATTCTACCAACTTATCATAGATGTCTTTTGAATTCTGTAATTTTGCTACATAAAGGATGAGAGAATCCTTGATTGGTTCTATTAGGATTCTTTGAGCCCTTGTTTCCCCCTTCATATATTTCGCTAGAGCTTGAGCTTCTTTTTTTGGTGGTTTAGTGATTGAACCCTTAACATGTCCAAGGACTTCATTTTCTATGAAGATCAAGTCTGTCCTTTCCATGCGGGGAAATTTGATGACCCAACCAGTTTGTTGCTTTCCTTCCAGAATGAAGTCTTTTTAATAGCAGAACCAAACATAGATATAAAGTTACTTACTTGTCAAGTGAAGATGCTTCTTTGATGATGATATCTTTAACTTGATGCCTTCTTTGATTTTGATAATAGTTGATGGTGATAGCTTCCTTAAAGATGACAATACTTCTTTTTCTAGAGATGCCTTGCTTTAATGAGAGGGAGATCACCTTGATGTATTTGATGATGATGGCTATGCTTCTTCTTGCTTCCTTAGAATGTGGAGACTTCAAGATTCTTCCAATGTGTAGTCCTTTTTGGAGGTAGGGTTCTTCTTGAATGTAGAGTCTTTGTGGTCTTCTTCTTGTTGTTATGGGTAGTCTTCCTTGATGCTCCTTGGATCCTTTCTTCAAGATGATGCGAAGACTAGTCCTTCTTGATGGTTTGATGTCCTCTTTGATGTCTTGACTTTCTTGATATCGCTTTAATTGGTCCTTCTTCAAGTTGCCTTTCCTTGTCTTGTCACCTTAGCATTGATCCCATGCCTTCTTCACGCTGCCTTTCGTTGTCTTGTCACCTTAGCTTTCATCCCATGTTGAGAAATCAAGGGGCAACTAAAATAGGTGATTTCTCTAACTTTGATAACTGATTGTGATGTATTTTTACTTAACTTGATTATCTTCTTCTTTTACTTGATTATAATTAGTGTTCTTATCATAAAAAAACTACCAAACAGTAAAGAACAATGAGGCAAGAGGACACAAGATAGAGGCCATCATCCAAGGCCACAACCTCTCCTCTTGAGAGGAAAACCCGCAAGAACTCTTATCTTCTTACAGAACTTCAAATGACGAATTCCAAGACCTAAGAACATTGTCAAATTCCCCTCTAAGACCAAGTCAATCCTTCCTCCTTGATGAAATTTTCTTCCAGCAACTTCAATCCTAGCTATTTCTGCAACTTCAACCCCCAACAACTTCTTTTGCAATTTCAACCACCAACAACTTCTTCTGCAAATTCAAACCCCTGCAGCTTCTTCTGCAGAAACCCTAGATTGCACATGTGAGATAATTTGCTTCCTTTCCTTCTTCGCTTGGATTGCTTCCTCCTTCTTGATTACTTGGCTTGCAAGCTTAGTCTTTTAACACTTGATTTTAGTCTCCTAAGGTAGCTGCAATTTTGGTCTTACTGTTGCAATTGATGCCCTAGTTTCCTTGCACGTGTGAAGGATATTAGCCCAAAAAAATCTCAAAAACTTCACTCTCTCCTTCTCCTTCTTTATTAGGTATTTGACTTACTTTTTCGTCCTCTTCTCTTTTAAGGTCGAACTTCTTGAGATCTGGATAGATGCTCTCCAAGTGAGGTTGTAGTCTCATATATATAGGCTTCTTTCTAGGTTGAATTGCTGCCTTTAGGTTGACTTGCCCATGCATGAAGGCCGAGTTGTTCTTTTGATGATGACAAGGTCTTGGAGGGTCCATTTGACACTTTAGACTTTATAATATTATATAAATTTTCTTTACAAGATGTAACATGCCCAAAAGGGTCTTCCATACATGACAATGACTTAATTGACTTGTAGACTCAATGACAAGCCCTAGAAGCACTCAATGGGTGCTTGTCCTATAAATAAAGTTTCCTTGAGCATGAAACCCATGCCTCAAGAATGACAATAATAAATTTATTTTTCTCGTTACATTAGAAACATAAAATCATGATTACATATGTCATTATGAAGACCAAACCTAGTTACATATTTCAACAGATCTAAGTTGCACGAAACGGGGAAACGGGGAAGCGAAACGAAACGCGGAAGCGAAACGAAACGCGACCTCCCCAAAT